>JAIVFJ010000329.1:0-64478 GCA_025765615.1 Zopfochytrium polystomum | reverse complement strand
CTTTGACTGTGGGTTCTGTGAACAAGAGTCATGGCCATGACTGTGAGCTCTATGAGCTCTACTTGAATCTTGACTGTGAACTGTGAACTGTGGAACTTGAGTCTTGGCTGGCTGTGAATCTTGAATCAAGGGCTTGAGAGCATGAGACTTGGGGGCTTGACTTGAGTTTTGGGTGACTGTTCCGATTGGTGGAGGTTGGACTTGACCAGTGACCCAATCAATGGCAGGGTTCTGGGCTTGCAGCCATGGTAATCCCAGGATGACAGAGAATGTGGGTGAGCCAAGATCCAATACTTCCAGTTGACCATGGATGGTGGAAAGTAAATTGGATGTGGAGGTTTAGCTTGGTTTCATGGCTGATTTCCTTGAACAGAGCATGATTGGCAAAGTGGACCTTGAGGGGTGTGGATTTCTTGATGGGAATGGCACAAGACTTGGCAAGGGTGGCATCAATGATGTTGCAGGATGATCCAGAGTCTATAAGGGCCTTGGTTGTGATGTTGATGGTGGGTGAGAGTTGAATCTTGACATCCATGGTGAGTTGGTGGGGCTTGGAATCTGAGGTGTTTGTGGTGCTGGTGGTGGTGATGAAACAGGGGCAGCTTGGAGGAGGGTCCAGGGAATTGCCCCTCAGTGAGCCTGGACCTGGGAGTTTGGGTGCTTCTTCCTTGGGCAGTCCTTGACAGCATGCTCCTTGGAGCCACAGTAAAAACACAGTCCCTGCTGGGCCCTCCTTGTTTTCTCCTCTTGGCTCAGAGGACCCTTAGGAAGTGTCTCAACTGCATCCACTTGCATGGGTTCAGGAACTGTAAGAGCTTGAGGAACTGGGGTAGGTCTTGATGTAGTTCCTACTTGTCTTTGCTTCAGCCTCTTGGAGTAGAGTCTGTTGTCAATCTTGATGGCAAGGAGAATGTACTCTTCCAAGGTCTCAGGGATGTGCAGAGACTGGGAGAGCATGTCTTGGATAGACTCATGGAGACCATCATGGTACAGCTCCATCAGAGCTGCATCATTGTATCCAGAGTCTCTGGCTAGTTGCTTGAATTGGTTGGTGTAGGCCACACAAGATTGCTTTCCTTGCTTGATATGCTTGAGCTTGGATCTTGCTGTCCAAGATGCGTAGGGGTCACCAAAGGTAGCTTCCAGCCCCTCCCAGAGCTCTTGCAGGGTGGGGGTGTGCTTGGGAGAGATCTGTACCATGATTGAGCTTGACCAGACAGGAGGGTGCTTGTGAAAAGAACCTTGACTTGCTCACTGGGAAATCTTGAAGGTTGGAGAAGGATGACATTCTCCACAGTGGCCATGAAGTTCCTAAGGTCTTTGGCCAGCCCAGTGAACTTGTCAGGGCTGGGAACCTTGGGCTCTCTTGCTTGGTTGGCTTGAGGCAGGGGAAGAGCTTGATGTTGTTGGTGAAGTTGTTGTTGAAGCTGGTGCTGCTGGTGAAGGACTTGTTCTTGAAGTTGGTGTGTCTGTCTTGAGAGGGCTTGTAATTGGTCCATCAAGGCTTGGAAGGCAGTTGCATCAGGGAAGGTGTTGTTTGGGTCAGACATGATGGCAGAGAGTAGTGGGAGAGGGTGAAGTGAATTATGATGTCAGGAACAGGGCAGGACAGGACAAGGCAGACAAGGAACTGAGAGGAGTGATGATTGTATTGGAAACAATAATTCACTTGAGGGATGGGACAGGTCCCCCATCCCCCTTTTATACCTTTTGAGAGTCTTCCTTGTCAAGACTCAAGAAAGTTCCAGAAAGAGCAATTAGTAATACAATGATACCAATGATACCAATGACAACAAGACAAGTCAGGAAAGCAAAGAAGGTTCCAGAAGGTTCCACAAGGTTCCATGAAGGAATGTTCTAGAAGGTTCCAGAAGGTTCCAGAAGGTTCCATGAAGGAATGTTCTAGAAGGTTCCAGAGGTTTCCAGAGGGTGATTCATAACATTACCCAAGTGATGGGTGACAGTAATGCAATGAATCACGCACCAACAGGTTCGATGGTTTTCATATGACAGTTTGCTGATACTGATATTTACGCAAACTTTGTCAAGATGATCTGATGAATGCTGTTTTCACTGAAGATTTAAACGTGAGGCATCTGTCCAGCAGTGGAACCACAAAGCAATTTGAGGAACCTGAGCTTGATGAGGACTCTGATGATGGCGAGATGAGTCTTAATGAAATGGAAGAGGATAATTGCTCAATTGTTGGGGATGAGGGGGGTGACATCCTTGACGAGATGACTATTGAGCCTTTGAGCAATGAGAGCCTTTGGTCAGATGCTACAATTGAATTTCCTGACATTGATGAAATGCAAGACATTTTGGTTGTTTGTGATAACCCAAAGGCAATGCGGGGCTGTGTGCGTGCAATGGGTAAACGGTAAGGTGCGACTAATGCTCATCCTTTGGTAACAAAATTCAACAAATCAAGATTCCGAGCGTGCCAAGATCCATTTCATCTCATTTCGCGGTCAACCTCCAAAGTTAAGAAAGAGCTGCGTGGCTTACTCTCCCGTCGATTCCACGATGCTTTATATGAATCAGACCATCAGCTGAGAGATCGATCTGACATGTTTTTCTGTGTCCGTGAACTCCTAAGCACCGTATCACCAGCAGACATTACAGTCCCAGTAGTGGAGAGATGGAGGGCAACAGCAACAAATACACTCAAGCATATTTGGCGTGGAGACCTTGTTCCTATTGGAAAGAATAATATCCACGTTGAAGCTGGTCTGCAGCGAAGCCTCATTTCTTCCAGTTCAAATGAGTCTTTGCACAGTGAGTTGAATGCAATTTGTCGCCAGTCAATGAGCTACGAGGTTGGAATGCGTGTTTTGAGTATCTTTATTGTAAAAGTATGTGGTCAAGCAATATTCTTCAATTGATATTCAGAATGTTGACTTCCCAAATCCCCACTTTATAAATTAACTCAGATCAATTTGAGGCAAGCTGCAGCTTATGAGAGAATCCCTCCTTATATTGATGAGACCAACATCTTCACATGGATGAAAACGGCTTTGCTATCTCATTCCCTGGTTCCAAGCTCAAAGCAGATCAGCTTTCTCTTGAACTTTATGGGTACACTTGCCTCTCTCCCAGCAGAAGCATGGCGAAGCTTCTCGTATCCAGAATCTCGAAGCAACCGAGAAACGAGAAACTGGAAGAGTGTTTTTGGCATTGATGCTCATGTACAGAAGCCAATGATCGCTCAAGTAATGAGCAGTCCATCAAAGGTTAGTTGCTGCAACTTGAGTCGCATGCCAAATAACCCAAATAATAGAAAGGACTTCTAAGTTATTTCAAACGAAGCACAGTAACATCAATTGAGTCGAAAACTTTTGTTGATAGGCTCCAGCTCTGTGATGACGACATTGAAATCCATTTTTCAATATCATCCAATGAGATTCGCCTTCTTCGGAATATTCTAATTCAGCAGAGATCCGTCGATGCACCATGGAAGGAAAGTATCTACGTCACCACTGTTATGTTCAATTCTGTGGTGAGAGCGTCACTGGAAAGTGATCAGACTTTGGACTTGAAGCCTCGCAGCCCAAGCTTTATTGAGTCTGCAATCACCAAATGGTCTCTTCTCGAAGTCTCTGAGAGAATGCATGAGTCTATCAATCTCTTTCATATCCCATTTCCAAAGCTTGGACGGATTCCCGCTGATTGGACTGATGATGAGAAATACTTGCTGGATGTTTTTGCAAAGCTTGTGCCAACTCCCAGGGAATTTCGATCTCTTTGGGCTTTTGCAGCGGACATGTGCCAAAAAGTCTATCAAAGAACTGACACTGAGCTGAGCAAGAAGTGGGAGAACACACGGAAGAAACTTCGAAGGAAAGAGGCCAAAAATTCTCAGTCAGCAGGAGTTGTTGACGTTTGCGCAGAGACTGCAATTGTTGACAGTGGACCCACAATTGCGCCACTTGATGGAAGAGCAGAAAATGCAATGGTGGAAGGCGGAGGAGAAACTGCTAGGCCCCAAAACCCAAGCATAGACCCACATGAAGTCGAAACAAGTCAGTTGCAGGCCTGGGGGAAATGGCGTCTGATGCCAGTCTGCTGGAAAAACCCCACATCAGTTGAAGATAACAGTCTCCAATGTCACAGTGTACAGATTTCGGATGAAGATATGAACAGGATTGTGGCATTTGCAGACAAACACAAAAATGGACAGAGATTTGACTGGCAGAGAGTTCGGCTGTATTCACTTGAGTTAGGTTCTATCTACTCAAACCTCACACCTGATGCACTTCGTCAAAGAGTCGACTACTTTCGAAATCGCAAAAAGCGGTCAAACACTTCGTCGTCAACTGCAAAACCCTATAGCTCTTCTGCCCCCAATCACTCTCGTGGGTCAGTGATAGAGCCACCTCCTTCTGCCTCAGTTGAAGCACAATCAAACGGAGATACAAATTCTTTGGGGGATCCAAGCGCAGAACTGAGGGCCCCCGAACCAACTGTGGAGCATTCAGCAACAACTTGCAATATGTTCCCCATACATCCTTCGGCCCCAGTGGAAACACCTTTCCAATCGGCAAAGGCAACTCTTGATTCGTCAACCCTAAAATTCAAGCCTCAATTTGGAGAAAAGCTGCCACCAGCAACAAACAAGGCATGTGACAATTGCAGGAAGAGAAAAAAGGGATGTGATGGCACAGATCGTGAGTGTGCTAAGAAGAAAGCTCGTGCAAACTGCCAAACGATCACAAATTTCTTCAGGCAGCACAAATGAATTGTGTAGGGGGCTAGTCCTATGGTGCAGAGAAAAAGAGAGTAAAGCAATAAACCTAAGTTCATACTATCTGAGTGATTCAGCAGTTCTCTTTTCGACTAAGAATTAAAAAAGTGACGCACGAAGAAACGACAATTAGACGGCCTCTTGTGTGATGCTGAAGGCAGCGGATGAACGAGAAAATGATGGGACAGCTGCTCCAACGCCGCCTGCGGCGGCGTCGGAGCCCCCGTCGGAGCGTCGGAGCTCCCAGTGTCGGCGTCGGAGCGCCGCCGACCTTCGGTCGGCGGCATCCGCCATAGGCCAAATCCGTTTGCGTCGAATTCATGCCCTTTGGCGGAGTCCGCCGCCTTTGATTGCCTGCCCCATTTATATAAAAAAAAAAAAAAAGAAAAGAAAGATATTAGTAATAATATATTAAATACACAAAAATATAATTTGTGTTGATATTTTTTCCTTGTTTGGCACATTTTCTTCAGTTCACCCTGAGACAAATCCCAGATATAGGATTTGGCCCCTCACTTTCACACATTAGCCCCGTATCATCTTCATTAGCCGGTCCCTGCGCAGCCGCTCTTTATCCAAACGACTTGAAGGCGCTACTTCTTCATCTCGTCAACATGGCCCCTGATGTGGGCTTCCCAATTTCTATGCCGCCCGGCAGTGCCCACTTTCTTCCATCGTCTTGGCTCGAACGGCGCGCGATTTTTCGGCTCTGAGTTGGTCGCCACGAGGGGGGGCAGGGCGGGGGCCAAAGGCGGAGATGTGGAGTAAATAATAATGCCGTTAGTTTGTCAGGTCAGACAGACAGAAAAGAAGAATAGAAAGAAAAAGAGAGCGAGCACTGAGATTTGAGCCCAGGAAGCCAGCTTCCTACGTCGACCGCGAACTTTGTTGCCTCCTCTGAACTTACACTAAGTCAGGTAAGCTGAAAGGGCTAATCTGAATCCAGTGAAAAGAGTTAGGTGAAGACAGCAGTGATTCTCCCTCGGCGAATTTTCCGCTGACAACGCCACCCTTCACTCACAACGTCGCCTTCTACACTGCAACTTCCACAAAATCCCACTGTTGGGAACGAATTTTGAGCAGTAGGCGAAAATAATGATGTACTTTGAGAGGATCGTTCACTTGGAAAAAAAATTGGAAAAAAGTACACTCACTAAGAAGGCGAGGTCTATTTGCCTTTGTTCTTCACTGCCGCAGAGTTTTCACCACTTCGGTTGTGCTTTGAACAACTACTGCACCACCGTACTGTTGAAAAAACGGGCCGCCACTGGCACAGCCGCTGCTTTTAGAGCTGATTCAGTACTATGAGACCAAAGTAGTACAAGGAGAAAGCCAAGAATTCTGAACAAGGTGGTTCATTTTTAGAGGGGGCATCTGTCTGTCAAATCCTCTTTTTCCCCAAGGCTTAAATTGGGAAATGTGCCAGCAGCACCAACACTTCGGCACTGGCCCTTCAAGGGTTGAGACAAAAAGTAAATCAAGGCAACCTCAGATGTTTGAGAAAACGACATGACAGCTTTGTTTGTGTTTGTTTCCGCCGGCTCCAAGGAGGGGTAAGAGAACACACCGTGTCGGGGGAAGGAAGAAAGAAAAGAAGAGGAAAGTTGCGTCAGATGGAACATCAAAAAAGTCGGCTCCAAGCGAAGTAAAAGAGGTAAAGTTAGGCAAAAATACGGGTAACAGGAGTCGACTGACGGGGCGGGTGATTGAAACGACCGGGGGAAAAGCAGATGGCTGTGGGAGACAAAACGGTATTTAGGCGGACCGCGCGGCCTTCGCGACGGCCACCATCTTGGACAGCGCCTCCTTGGTCTCCTTCCACCCGCGGGTCTTGAGCCCGCAGTCCGGGTTAACCCACACGCGGGCGGGGTCACCGATGGCGGCGGCAACGGCCGACAGGCGCTCGGCCATCTCGGACTCTGGCGGTACGCGGTTGGTGTGGATGTCAAACAGGCCAGGTCCGAGCTCGTTGGGGTAACCCCCGATCAGCGACTGCGACGCGGGCTCGGGCGCCAGCAGCAGCTTCATGTCCGACTTTGCGTTCTCGATCGACAGCACGTCGCAGTCCAGCGCCACGATCGCGTCGCGGATGTCCTCGAAGCTGCTGTAGCACATGTGCGAGTGGATCTGCGTCTCGTCCGCGACGCCGGTCGAAGAGAGGCGGAACGCGTCGACCGCCCACAGGAGGGTACTCTTCCCACATCCGCCGGCGGAGCGGGAGCCCTTCGCGGATCGCCGGCTCGTCGATCTGGATCACGCGGATCCGGTCCGGCCCGCCGACCGCCGACGTCACACGGGCGGCCTCGAGGTCCGCGACCTCGTCGCGCACCGCCAGCGCGAGCTGGAACGCCGTGCGCGACCGCGGCTGGTCGTCGCGGACGAACGACCAGCAGAGCAAGGTAATTGGCCCCGTCAGCATCGCCTTCATTGGCTGCTTCGTCAGGCTCTGCGCGTACGCGGTCCACCGCACGGTCATGGCGGCCGGGCGAGAAATGTCGCCGTAGATGATGGGCGGCTTGACGCCGCGGCTGCCGTAGCTCTGCACCCACCCGTTCGACGTGAACCCGACGCCCGACAGCAGCTCGCCAAAGTATTCGACCATGTCGTTGCGCTCCGGCTCGCCGTGCACCAGCACGTCCAGACCCAGCGCTTCTTGCTCCTTGATCACGAACGCGATCTCCTCCCGCAGGAGCTGCTCGTAGTTTTCGGTCGTCAGGCTGCCGGCGCGGTGCTGCGCGCGCAGCTTGCGCAGCGTCGCAGTCTGCGGGAAGGACCCGATCGTGGTCGTCGGGAAGGCGGGGAGGTTGAGAGTCGACGCTTGAACGATGCGGCGCTTCGCGTAGGGGCTCTTGCGTGCGAGCATGTCCTTGGTGATGTTCTGTATACGCGCGGCGACGGCGGGGTTGTGGATGCGGGTGGAAGTGCGGCGGCTTTCGACGCTGTGGGGTAGAAGGAGAAAAAGGACGTAAGGTCAACGCGTCAAACAAACAAGGAAAACGTTGAATAAAATACAAACCTCCTGGCGTTGTCGGCAAGCTCGGCCTTGACGGCGTCGCGGCCGGCGGTGACGGCGGTCGAGATGGTGACAATCTCCTTGACCTTCTCGACCGCGAAAGCGAGCCACTCGACGAGCTCCTTGTCGGCGTTCGACGTCTTCTCGGCCTCGACGCTGTGCGGCGAGTGCAGCAGCGAACACGACGACGACACGACAATCTCGGTGATCGTAGGGTACGCCGCGGCGGCCTTGACGACCTGCTCGACCCACGACAGCGCGCGCGCGAGGTCCGTCTTCCACACGTTGCGGCCGTCCACGACGCCCAGCGACACCTGGAACCCGCCTTTGGCCGCCTTGCCGACCGCGGAGACCACCTCGGTCGCGTGCGCGACCGGCTCGATCGACTCCATCGTGCGGACGAGGTCGACGTGCAGACCGTCGACGGCCGGGAGGATCGCGGGCACGAACACGTCCGCGAGGTTCTCGCGCAGCGCCTCAAAGTACGTCGCGACGACCAGCTTGGGCTTGGATGCGCCCGCCGCGGCAAGGTGGGTGGGGAGAAGGGTCGAGTAGGCGGTGTGGAAGGCGGTCTTGAGCGCGGGAGAGAGGTCCAGGACCAGGCACGGCTCGTCGACTTGCACCCACTCGGCGCCGGCGGCGCCGAGGGCCGCGACGGTGTCGGCAAAGGCCTTGACGACCCCCGGGAGGAGGTCCCACTTGTTGAAGCCGGCCGCGGTGGAGGAAACCCGCGCGAGCTCGATGAAGGTGACTGGACCGACCAGGACGGGGCGGGTGGTGATGCCGAGGGCCTTGGCCTCGAGGAACTCCTTCACCGGCTTAGAGTGGGCGGCAGCGGCGGCGGCGGGGGCGGTAGTTGGGGCGAGGGAGGTGGGGACGTAGTGGTAATTGGTGTCAAAGTACTTTGACATGGGGAGGGAGGGCAGGTCTACGGAGGACGTCTCGGTCTTTTGCTGGATGCCGCGGGCCATGGCAAAGTACTGGGTCAAGCCGGAAATGACCTGATACCGGGCAGGAACGGCGCTGTAGGTGACGGCCGCGTCCTGAGTTTGAATGGGAGAGGGGGGTAGAGTCGTTAGTGATGGAGGATTTTATGCTGGAACAAAAAGCAGTTTCCCGCGCAATGTGGCTGACGGGCTTACCAGGACGTGGTCGTACAGTGAAAAGTCGTTCGACGGGATGTAGGTGAGGCCAGCATCCTTCTGGATCTGCCAGTGGTTCTTGCGGAGGTTCTGTGATATGGAAAAAGGACGGCAGGCTGTTAGAACGCGTTCTTCAGGTTGGACGATGGGCGAACGATAAGAGTGCAGCAGTACCTTTGCGCCTTCGAGGAGAGCCTCCTCGGTGACCTTGCCTGCCCAGAAGGCCTCGACGAGGAACTTGAGCTCGCGGTTGGGGCCGAAGCGCGGGAAACCGAGGATGGCGGAAGAGACCTTGACCATGTTGGAGTAGTTGTTGGCTGCGAGAATGTGATGAAGAAGAGTAGAGACCGTGCGATGGAAGGCGGAGAACGAAGGATGAAGGCCCGATGGGTTGGGGCTTTTATAGGCATGCTGAAGACATGTGATGATGATGATGATGATGATGATTTTTGACTATGATTCGAGAGGGGAAACGGGAAAATACATGCGAAGAGCGCAGACAGGCCGACAGAGGGAGGGGAAGAGAGAGAGGAGAGAGAGGGAGACAGAACAGAGAGTGTGTATGAGATACGGAGAGAGAGAGAGAGAGAGAGAGAGAGACCGAGTGTGCTCTTCTTTGTTGTGGACGTCCCCAAGTTGGGGGCGGGCCAGGGACAGTCCAGCCCAGCACTGTTTTTGGGGGCACGAAAAAGATGGGGGACTTTGTGGGGGGCGGAAGGGCAGGCCGACAGACAGCCCACTCACTCAAACCCTCTCTGTTTGTCTCCCCCTCCCTCCCTCTCTCTCTCTCTCTGCTCTCTCGCTGTGGCTACGACTCGCACACCCGCTGACAGCCAGACCGACCGACAGACGTCGCGCGACGCAATTCCAAAGGAGCAGGAATGGGCGGCCCTGTCGACAGCCCCCCCCAAAACAGTGTAAAAAACGCCGCGCTTTCCGATCCGACGACGCGAAAAAAAAAAAGGGGGGGAAATTAAGAAAAAAAAAAGAAAAGAGCAGGGGTCGTTGTTTGTGCAAAATTAAGGTGAAACAAAAAAATTAGAAACGCGGCCTCCCGTCTGTCTAACTGTCTGTCTGTCTCTCTCTTTCAGTCTGTCGATGCAGCCACCAAAACCAAACCCCAAAAAACCGAATCGAACTGTTCTTTTTTGGAAACGATTCCAAAAAAAAAAAAAAAAAAAAAAGTACCTGCCTCGTTCTCCCCAACCCCCCCAAAAACCGTTGAGTGTGTGAGTGTGTGTGTGATGGGTGGCCAAGGCGGTGGATTGATTCAACAAACACACACACACACACACACACACACACACACACACACACACACACACACCAAGCGAGCATAGAACAAAGAAAAAAAAAAAGGTAGTAGAGCGAGCTAGATAGAGAGCAGAGACAAACGTCAAAGAAGTGGCGGGAGAAAGTCAGCGCATAGCCACGGCAGCCAGAAGGAAGTGGCCGACTGCAAAGGTTCTTTACTTCGCCAAGGAAGTCTCATTAGTGGTGAGAGCGAGCAAGCAAAAAAGAACCCCACCTGCACAACGGCCCCAGGACGCAGGAGATGGGCTGAAGTTGGCTGTGAGAGAAGTATACGAAAACTTTAAAAAACAAAAGCAAATTGGTTTGCGGCAATATATCGGAATAGGAGCAGCTCTGGGGGGCTTGCGTTCCACCTCCCCACGCGCTCGCCCATTCCACACCATCCCCCCATCCCCGTCATCAACTTACGTTGGGGTTGAAATGAAGGCGGACCCTAATCCTCCCTCCCTGCGCGTAGGAAAGCTGAGGCTCTTTCGCAGACGCAGGAACGGTAAGAGGGGTAGGGGGGGGAGAGGGAAGGAGGGAAGACCCAGCCCGGTACAGCACCAGGATTGCTTCTACTTCAGGCAAACCGCTCGGCGAAAGGCCGTCATTCGATGCGAGTTCAGTAGGGAAGAAAAGGTACGTGAGACCCCCAACGAGGTGTGTGTGTGTGTGTGTGTGTGTGCGCGCGCGAGTGCCTGCTGTGACTGTGTAGGAATGAGTGTGGGGAACGCGTGCGTTCGGAGAGCTTTCCTACTCAGCATTACCAGACCCCAACCCCACTCCCACCTTCCCACGTCTTCCTTACCACATCGATCGCTTTACTGCAGCTCTGCTCGAGAGAAGCGGCCCGCGTTCCCCTTACAGACGCGTGTTTGGAGGGGGAATTGAAGACCTCTGTCCCCTCCCCGACAAAGAGAGAGTGGCGGTTTGGGATCGCGCGTCGAGAACGATCGCCTTGCTCGCTTCTCCACCCATCCTCATGCGCGAACAGTCTGTTATTCGGTCCCGGAGCGTGTCAATTTGGCTCCGCCCCCTCTCCTTGCAAAGAGTCCCCTGTGCAGTTCGTCGACGGGGACGAGGTCTTTCGCGATGAAGGAGTCAAATGCGAAGGATTGGTTAGTGCTGGCCCCCTAAACAACAGTGTTTCGTCGCTACCTTTGGAGAGGGTCGGTCATAAAACGTGCCGGCAGAACTAAACTCACCCCTCAGAGCGCCCCACCAAGCCCTCCCGAAGATAAACCGCCACGCAGCGGGTCAAGTGCCGGTACCGTCTCCACTCGCTCATTCCCACTCGTCTGGTCCATCCCCGTGCATTCCCAGACCGCCCCCATCCTTCCCCCCTCCGCCCTCCCCCATTCGTACCTTCTGATTCCCGAGAGTTAGAAGGGAATGCGGAGAGCGAACCAACGTCGAAAACCCCACTCACCTCCTATTCTCCAACCGGCAGGGGCGGCCGGCGCAATTATTTCTTTTCGTTGGAGTGGCTTTGCGTGTGTGCGGCGGAGAAAGGGGGAGTAGATCCTGTGGTTGCGCTTCGCGTGACTCTGGACCTACTCGTAGACGACTCTCTTTGCACACTGCCCCAGAGCGCGCCGGACGTTGCTCGCTCATACACCGCCGCCCTTTCTTCCATATTACCACCATGATGGATATCCTGGCCCCAAGAATGAGAAATGCACACACACCATTCAGTCGCAGAGGGCGCGGGGTGGGAGAGCGGCCCCCCATTTCTTCTTATTTGCTCTGCAGAAGGAAACGCGAAGCGCAGGGGGTAGGTGAAGAGGGGGAAGGAAAGGAAGCGAGCGAACGGTGTACGGGGGCTGTCGCTCAGTGAGTGGTCAGAGTGACGGGCGGCGCAATGGAGAGACGTGATTGCAATCAAGCAGAGAACAACGGGGTGGGGGCTTTGTCGGGACATGGATATCCGAGCGCCGAGGAGGCGTCGAGTTTTTTGTTTGGCGGTTCACCGGGTCCCCACTTTATCCCCAAACCCCGCCCCCCCTTCCTATCTGAACTCCACGACCTCGAGATGAAGTAACCCCGTTCGTTCCGGACGCTTTTTGAAGGCGTTAAATAAGACCCAAAAACGCAGCGCAAAAAAAGGACAGACAAATCACGAGAGTCCTAAACCCCGCCGGCTCGTACACCGCATCGTTCTCGTCGTCCAGGAACCGCGCAATCTCCTGCATCATCTGCGCGGGGGCCGCGAAAAAGAAAAGCAGGGGGTCAGCGCGTACGCCACAACGAGCATTGGAAACTGGGCCACCAAAACCCGACCTCCTCGCTCCCGGCCGCCACCACCACCCAGCCCACACCGCGACCGCTCCAACCGTCCCCGCCGCCCCGCGCGTGGGGCCGGCGGCTGCGGCGATGAGAACGACGGCGGTGGGATCGTGGGCGAGGAGGACGAGGAGGGCGGCAACGGTGGGGACGACGGGGCTGACGGCAACTCATAGGACGTGAGAAGACAAGGACGCTCTCTCTCGCGAGCAAAAAACCGACAAGTTGCAACAATTTTCTAATTGACGGGCGTGACGTGGCGTGTCTGCCTGGCTGGATGCAAAAAAGTGCGGAAACAGAACATGATTCGGCTCCTATGAAACTGAACAAGTTGGACAAACATACACACTGTCAATCAGCAACCAACCGTCTGTCAGCACAGCTGCGCCCAAACGCGTCTCTCTTGCCCTGCCTCGCCTACGGGCCACCTCATCCGCGTCTTCCAGGATGCGCCCCTGCCATCTTTCCTTGGCTGATGCTTGCAGTTGCCGCAACAGCGTCGGCGCCCATCTCCTCCCCACTGGAGCTCACCTGAATAGACGATGAGGCTTCTTCCAAAAACTACGGAGTGTCCTGCTGGTTGTGGTATTGATAAACACGGCACTCACAGGGCGAAAGGCAGGTCCTCGTTGTCACACGTAGCGGTCGCCGTCTGTTGTCCTTGTTTTTTGCGAGTTGAGGTGATGCCATCGCCATCACGCCAATGCCATCACACCATTGCAACAACCTCGCTTCGGTGGCTGGTCGGACTGAGTCTCCTCTCACAATAACGCTCCTCCTCAACCATCCATCTGCCACAGCCGGCGCTGCGCAGGAGCCTCTGTCCAGCGGCGGCGACTCTGGTGCTCCAGTGGGAACGGCCGGCAGTCTCGACGGTCAGGGCAGGGTGGCGAGGGGTGCGGGTTGCCAAAAACACGCGCCCAAGACCGTCTGACAAGACGACGTCTGGACGGAAGGCGCCGCCCGGCACGGTCGCGTAACGTGAATAAAGCAACCAAGCAGGCAGGCATCTGCCAGGGAACCGCGCGCCAAGGCACGTGCGACTGGGAAGTGTGTCACCGGTGGTATTCAACGGCTACGACTCTGTGTTTCTTTCTGGAAGACAACTGTCCGCCACCACCGTCACGATTTGAAATATGGCGCCGCGGGTTATCGAGTTTCTTACTGCGGGCGGTTAGTGAGTGGCAACGCGCGGTGAACGGTGGAATAACGATGATGAGAGACGACACGAGGGCCAACTGCCATCCAAATTCGGTGAAGACCTCCGTATTCCTCGAAAGCCACCCCGGGCGGGATGTTCTGGGCTTTGGAGAGACTCCACTGCAGAATGTGCGGACAAGGCGACGTACGATTAACCTTGTGCCACACGAAACAGGAAATCTGGCTATGAACGGAATTTTTGAAACCTTGCTGCACGAATGGGACACACGCTTGGATTCGGGCACGAAACAGAATTGCTGCCGTGCAAGGAGGGAGGGATCGACTCAGCATACCCACACACGACCCTCGTCCCACGGTCTGTGATGAGGCCGGGCTCGATTGGTGGGCCTACGTTGTCAGAGGCCGGTGTGCAATGCAGCCGCCATATACGCGAGAGTCTGTGTTAGCGGACAACAAGCAGGTTATTACAGTGTGAATGCAGAGTGTGGAAAAGAACCCGGCATACGAGAGTGGCAGTTGGTTTGGTTTGTGTATAGAGCAAAGACTGCCATAGGTGAAGGCAAGCAGTTGGTGCGGAGGCAAGAGCCTTCGACATTTCGTTCCCGCTTCCTTCCTTGTCCCACAGCCCTCACAGCACTTGCCTCGCGCACTTGCCTCGCGCACTTATTCGCTCTCCTCTCTCTCTCTCTCTCTCTCTCTCTCTCTCTCTCTCTCTCTCTCTCTCTCTCCTCTCTCTCTCTCTCTCTCCCTCTGCCTCTCTGTCTGTCCGTCTCGCTGTCTCCTCAACCCTCTCCCCCTACTTGGAGGGAATTTCAGCATGAGACTGCGGGGAAGGGGGGTGGGGGTGTTGGAGGAAGTTGGGTGGGAATGCGGAGACGAACCAAGCGTCGAAAACCAACTCACCTTATTCTCCGACTGGCGGGGGAGGCGTCGTACGGAATTCTTTCGATGGACTCTGCTGGAGAGGCTCTGCGCGTGCGTCGAGGGGGCGGTCTACAGTGGTTGCACGCCACCGCGCTTTTCCGTCCCCGCCTCCCCTATCGCGTGACTCTGGACTCCACTCAGGCTTTCTCCCTTTCGCACACTGCCCCTGAGCCCGTCGGACGCTGCTCGCTCATGCACCATTCACCCTTTCACATCACCACACGGGAAATCCTGGCCCCAAGTGAGAAATTTACACGAAGAGGCTGTTTGGAAACTTGCAAACGGGGGTAGGTCCCAATTTCTTATTTGCTCTATAGAAGGAAACGCGAAGCCCAGGGGCGGTGTACGAGGTGCCGCTGAGTGAGTGGTAGAGTGAAAGGCGTTACGGAGGGGGGAAGGGGGGAAAAGGTAATCGCAATCAAGTGGAGAACAGAGGGGTGACCATGTCCGGACAAGCATATCCGAGCAAGTACCGCTGGGGAAGCGTCGAGAGTTTGGATTGGCGGCTCACCGGGCGCCACTTTGCCCCCCCCGACCTCGGCCCCTTTCCTATCTGAACTGCACGACCTCGAGATGAAGGAACCCCGTTCGTTCCGGATGCTTTTTGAAGGCGTTGAATCAGCGTTGGGGAGCCAAAAGACCCCAAAAACGCAAGCAAAAAAAGGCGACAGGCAACTCACGAGAATCCTGAACCCCGCCGGCTCGTACACCGCGCCGTTCTCGTCGTCCAGGAACCGCGCAATCTCCTGCATCATCTGCGCGGGGGCCGCGAAAAAGCCGGGGAGTGGGTCAGCGCGCGTCGCCACAACGTGCAACCGGAAAAAAGCAAACGACAAAACTCACCTCCTCGCCCGCCCTCCCCCCGCCACCCGGCCACCACCCAGCCCACACCGCGACCGCCCCCCCGACCGCCCTCCCGACCCTCCCAGCCGCCCCGCGCCGCCTCCCGACGCTGCTGCTCTCCGCCTCCCCCTCCCGCACTCCGTGCCCCGCACGCACACGCCGGTTCAACCCTTCCACCGTCCGCCGCCACCGCTCCCCAGCCACGCGGGAGGCGAGGGACGGGTGGGTGGAGGCGTAGAGGGCGTCGAATTGCGGGATGCTGGCGGAGAGGAGGGAGGAGTTTGGCTGCGCGGAGGTGTAGATGCGCGGGATTGCGTGGGTTGTGGGGAGGAGTGGGGTCGTGGTGAGGTGGTGGGCCGGGGGTGGGGGTTGGTGTGCCGCTGGAGAGGGCGGCGCTGTGGGTGATGGTGGGGTTGCGGTCGGCGATGAGGACGGCGGTGGGATCGTGGGCGAGGTGAAGGAGGGCGGCGGCGATGGTGGTGGGGACGACGGATGCTGTTGTACTGGTGACGGCAAGGGGGCCGTGGTGGCAGAGTGAGCGAGAGCATCGGCAGCGGCGTCAGGGTTGGTGGCGGCGACGGCAGCGGGGCCGCTGGAGTCCATCGTTTTTTGGCGGATTTTATTTTTTTATCTTTCTTTTGTTTACAGCCGTTTACCGAATTCCTTATTTTGGTAGCGGAATTTCGATGCAAATGCATCGAAATTGCAGTGCAAACCTATCGAAATTCCACTGCGACTGCAGTGCTGTTGCAGTGCAGCTGCATCGAAATTTCACTGCAAGGTCTTGCGTCATTCCCTTGGCGGCTGGCCGCAAACCAATCAGGAAGGCTCTTTCTTCTTTTGGCAATGGACATCTTCCCATCATTATCCTTCCGTCAACCCCGGCTTCTTCCTTCCCCTCTCCCACACAATGCGTGGCCGACGTATTAGCAATCAAATTCGAGAGCTTGTGTACGACTGCTTCTATGGACCAGTCGCACAAACAGTACACCAGCTTGCAGGCACTTACCGAATCAGCATCCAGTCAGTGAGAAAGATTCTGGCCACGTACGAGAGATGGGGCACGCACACTCCTCCCTGTGGCGTTGGGCGTGGTCGCCCAATGTCACTCTTGCGCAACGATTTGGACTTCATTGAAGATCTCCTTTTGGAAAACCCCCAGATGCATCAGGATGAGATCGCTGGCAGGCTGAGCGAACGACTGGATCTGGCAGTGTCACCAAAGGTGGTCCACTCCGCATTGAAGTTCCTTGGAATTACAAGGAAAAAGGTTCGTGGCGAACCTATCATCTCTTCCTCCCCTCTCTCAAGTCTTCCACCAAAGCTCTCTGTCTCCTTCATCCAGAGGTCGGAGGTTGCGATTGCTGCGTTTCGCCAACTGATGGAAGAGGAGCTCGTTGCAAGCGACTGTGTTTTTGTTGACGAAACCCGCGTCGATGACAAGAGCTTCAGCCGTCGGTACGGTTATTCCAGGGCGGGCCGTCGAGCTGCAGTTCGCCAGACAGGAATCCGCGGACAAAGCACGACCCTGATAGCGGCATTGGGCGCAACAGGAATCCGTGCCAAGTGCACAGTGGACGGATCTGCAACTGCGGACATATTTGTCGACTTTCTGGTGAGCGTACTCCTTCCGAAAATGGAGGAAGGTGAAGTTCTCATTCTGGATAATGCGAGAATCCATCACGATCGTCGTGTGGGCGAGGCATGCGAAGAATACGGTGTGCGCTTGATCTACCTCCCCGCTTACTGCCCATTCCTCAATCCGATTGAAGAGGCTTTCTCAGTCATCAAGTCCGAGTTCCGTCGAATGGAAGGCCACCTTCACAACCTTTTTCAACGACACGATCTTATTTTGATGGTTTGCGATATCATAACAAGAAGAAAGGCAGTTGGCTTTATTCGCCACGCTGGCTACACCCAATAAACTTGTTTCAACTTCCGTTCAAGGCCATCTGAGCTGCGTAGCCCAAGGGGAGTCCAATCCTCAGCAGCATGTCCAGATTGATGAACTTCAACGCGACAATGTCGATGCACTGCCTTTGAAGCACACCCAGGATCGCCGCTTGATGTGGGATCGGGGTGATCTCGCCAACAAGAGCCTCAATCGAAGTAGCAGCACTGTTCGGAGCAGCACGAGCAGATCCACCTCCGTAAAAGGCCATGCGCACAGCATAGCCCATGGGAACGCCGATAGACTCCAGCCTGTCAGAACTGATGAACTTCAGCGACTCCACGCCAACAAAGTTGCTCCTCAAAGCGGTCAAGCACCGTTCTTGATCTCGGGCAGGGACTATCTCGCCAACAAGAGCATCAATTGACGTATGTAACGGAGCGTGGGGAGCCGTGGCAGTTGCAGGGCCAGAGCGTGCGATAGCACCCAGTCCAGCCCCACCCAAACTGATCGCTCCTCCCTGTGGCTGCACGATGTTGTGTATCTTAGCGACAAGTTTGTCCAGCCCCTCGAAGTTAAGATGGACTTGTGGGCCAGGAATAGCCGCTGCAGAACGGTTCGGCTCAGGTGGTGACCTCTGGCCAGCTCGCTTCTGGTGGGTGCGATGGAACAGATGGTGTGCTGGAGCAGTGCGAAGAGTGGCGCCACATTCTTGCCTGATCTGATTCGTGTTAGAGCTTTCCCTGGAGGCGTGATCGCGACCACTTACAATCATTACTGCCCAGGTTGTGACCATTGGGTGGGTGCACTTGATGGTACCGCCGTTCTCTGAAACATAAGTGAATCCTTCACGCGCATCGACATCACCCCCGTGACAAACATAGAGATCTTCCACAGTCTGACGAAGTTCAGCCGAATCCATCTCAACCTCGGTCGACTGTCGACGATTCTCCTCATCCGATGAATCATCCCCGACATGGGTTTGAGGTGCACTCTGGGTAGCTGTCTCCGATCGCCCACGCGTGGGCTGGGAAAGTGTCCTGAGTGGGGGACGGACAGCTGGGGTTCGAGACGCAGTTCTGGAGGATCCAGCAGCCGCTGCTGCTGTTCTGACCTTCTTCTTTTTGGTGGAGGTAGAGAGGGGATTGGGAATAGGTAGAATGGGTGACGAATTTCAACTTCCAATGTTTTGCTGTTAGCCTGCTGGCGCAAACGGCTTTACGAAACGCGGTCAGATCGCATGGCTCTTGCAGTCGGCGGTCACGCTGGGTGGCTGGGTCACGGGGGTGCCGATATCCCAGACCCCTTATCTTTCTGGCATTCAATCTCTCACTGCCAAATGCAGCCTCAATTGCATTCTTGACGTCGTCAATAGTTGCTGTTTTCACGTCTGCAATCTGAATCTGAAGTTGCTCCGCTTTACCAAACGGTGGGGTGTATATAGCTGTGAAGGTCTCTCCACGGCTTGGACCAATCGGCAGAAAGTCATCGCTTTCTTCTCTGCTGGAGGAGCTAGTGCTGGCGTTGCTGTCCTCCAGCTTGTCCTCCAGCTCGTCCTCCAGCTCGTCGTCACTTGTCATCTGACGAAGGGCACTTGCCAAAAGAAGAAAGAGCCTTCCGGATTGGTTTGCGGCCAGCCGCCAAGGGAATGACGCAAGACCTTGCAGTGAAATTTCGATGCAGCTGCACTGCAACAGCACTGCAGTCGCAGTGGAATTTCGATAGGTTTGCACTGCAATTTCGATGCATTTGCATCGAAATTCCGCTACCAAAATAAGGAATTCGGTAAACGGCTGTAATTTTTTTCGTGCAGCCGCGGAGGCGCTTAATAAGGTATGTGTAACGCCCGACACTTTACCACTCACAGAGGGACCCGCGACCCGGGCGACACCGGCCGCACCCTCACGTGGCGCCGGTACCGCCGCTGTCGCTCCTCGTTGTCGGCAACGGCCGCCTCTGCCGAATCCTCATCTTCCTCCTCCGCCGCCCGGGCGCCGCCGCCGCCAGCCTTCTTCTTCTTCCCCTTTGAATTCGCCGCCGCCGCCGCAACCAGGCCATGCGGCCGCCTCCTCCGTCTCCTCCACCCAGTCGGGCAGCAGCACCTGCAGCAGCAGCAGCACCACCCCGCGCACAGCACAAACCCGTACTGCAACCGCCGCCGCGACGACCACGAGCGCGCTGACCCAAACACCGACGCCTCGCTCAAACACTCCCCCGTACCACCCGCCCAGCGTCGCCCCCACGCTCACGTACCCGAGCAGGCCCAGCAGGAACCCGAGTGTCGCCGACGCCGTCTCGGTCGCGTGCAGCGCGCGCGGGGAGAGCCGCCTCGCTGGGGACTGGGATGCACCGCCCGGCGACGGCGGAGAGATTGACGGGTAGGAGGATGTTGTGGAGGGGGGGCTGCCGTAGGACCGCGCGGAGGGTGACCGGAGGGTCGGGGTGAGGAGGACGACGGCGGTCACGGTCGTCGGGAGGGAGAGGATGAGGATGACGAGGCCGATTTGCGTGTGGGCGGACGAAAAGTGCGGGCGCTGGCGGATCGCGTGAATGTAGATGGCGACGCCGGCCGCGGCGAGGAGGCAGAAGAAGGAGAGCAGGGTCAGCGGGAGGATCAGCGATCGGTAGAGGCGGCCGGTTGGGGTCGTGACGGAAGAGGCGGGTGAGGAGACTTTGATAGCGGGTGAAATGCGAAAGAAACAAATTGATTAGTTGGGGGATCACAGACAATTGCAGTTTACGGTACCTTGCGTTGGCGGAAAGAACGCAAAACAGCGCGATCCCCACCGGGTGCAGCACAAACAGACCCGGTCTGTGAACGACGGCCGCGTAAATGTGCACCGCAAAGAACGAGCACAGGAGGCTGTTGACCAGAACCATCGCGATCCAATACTGCAGCTGCAGGTCTGCAGCGGCCTCCAGCAGGGCCGGAGACGTGTTCCTATCGTTACCGTCGCTGTCCTCGCTGCCGTCGTCGACGTCTTCTTCAATGTCGATCTGGTTTGTGGCGGTGGCGGCGCTCCCGATCGACGATGTGGACATGGCGGCTGAGTGGGCTGAAGAGAACGAGCCCTTTTTCTTGCGAGGGGAAGGCGCTGGGGATGGTGACGATAGCGGCGGTGGCGGCTGGGCGGGCTGCGGCGGGGGGTTAGCTAAGGCAGCCGAAAGGACGGGTGGTGTCGACGGCGCCATGGGCTGAGGGGTGGATCTGGGTGGAGGGGTTGCAGCTGCAGCTGCAGCTGCTGCAGGAGTTGCTGTTGCCAGCGGTGCTGCCGCTGGCGGTGGTGTCGGAGTTTGTTTGTGTTGGTGGGGCAGCTGTGGCGATGGTGGCTGTGGTTTCGAGTCGTCATCGGATGGAGGGGCAGGAGGAGGCGGGGAGGGAAGGGTTGGCGCGGCGGCAGCGTCGTTGGCAACTGCCGGCGGCTGGGCTGAGCCCATCGTCGGCGATGATTGTGGCGGCGGGGGGGCGTGTTCGACTGGACGAAGTGGGTTTCTTTCCTCCGTCCCTTCAACCCCACTCAGTCTCTGTCTTTGCCTCTCTCTGTCTCTCTGTCTCTCTGTCTCTCTCTCTCTCTCTCTCCGTCTCCTTCTCTCATCTGTCTCTGTCTCTTTCAACGGCAATCGTGTCTGTTCTGTTCTGCACGACTCGGGTGCTCAGCCGACAAGACAAGTCACTAATCAGTCGCCGTCCAAAGGTTATTAATATTATCCGATAAATGCATATTATCGCCGTCATACGGGGCCAGTATTAACACTGCATAAATGCATTAATTGTTGAAATTCGGGCTCGGGTGCGGTGTGATCGTGGGACCGGGTCGCGGGGGCGAGTGTGGGACGGAGGGTCAAGTTTTTCTTCTGAATTGATTACCGTAATTTTCTCGCGAGGGCATATTCCAACAATAATAACCTTTCGCCTCTGTTTGTTGACACAGAGCACCAGGTCTCGCGCCGCGTCTCTCGCTCGCGCCCGGCCCGCGACGGCAAGAAAATAGTTTGATCGTTCGGCCGTGGCTGCAGGCAGGAGTCCCCCGCCCGGCACCAAAAGTGCTTACTCTTCTTCCACTTGGGACCACCTTTTGCAGTAATAATTGTCGCACTACTCTCTGTACCGCCGAGCAAAGGTTGCTGCGGCACAGCACACGCAAACTGCTGCTTAGGCAAAGTAAGAAGTTGGCAAAGTAAAAAGTTGGCGATTGCATAAGAAAAACAACAAAAAAACAAAAAAAACAATAAAAAAACACAAAAAATAACAAAATTAAAAATAAAACGAAAGAAAAGCAAAAAACAACAACAAAGCGAAACAAAAAACGAACACCAACCGACATGCGCACGATCAAGGTGGTCTCGTACGGCTTCATCGCGCTCCGCCCCACCACCACTGCCGCCGCGGCCACAGCCACGACCACCACCGCGACTAGCAGCAACGGCGACGCAATCCTCTCCCCTCCACCACCACCACCCTTTCTCATCCTCGCCATCCAGCAGACCTCCGCTCACCACTGGACGCTCGTCAAGGGCCGCCCGTCGTCCCCCGCAGAGCCGCCGCTCGCCACCGCCACCCGCGAGCTGCTCGAGGAAACCGGCCTCGCGCCCGCCCAAGTGCTCCTCGACGCCCGCACCTTTTCGTCCCGCTACCAGTTCGACAAGACAACCACGACAACGACGGGGACGACCAACTCGACGACCACAAGGGTCGACAAGGAGTGCTGCTTCTTCGTCGCCGTCGTGCGCGACCCGGACGCGGTCGTTCTGCAGGAGGAAGAGGTCGAGGACTTTAAGTGGTTCGATGCGCGGGACGTGGACGCGGTCCTGACATACGAGGAGGACCGCGTGGCCGTCAGGGAGGCGGTCGCGGCGTTGAAAGACGCCGGGCTGTGGAAGTAGGTGTGAACAAGAAAAAAAAAAGTAGGGAGAGGCGAGGGCAAGGTTTCATGTGGGGAATCATATCGCAATGTGTCAATCTGAAGTGAGTTTTGGCAGTCTCAAACATTAGTTCTTGCAATACAAACAACGCGTTTCGCGGTTTTGTGAGGGGGTAAAACTTTCGCGCGCACGCGTTGCGAAGGAAAACGTGAACCAGACACGAGTGAAGAAGTGTCGTTCTCAAGGCCTGACACTCCAAGCAAGAGGTGCCATCATTTTGCGAGCTTGACGAGAGGTATGTAATAATAATAGTTTGCAGCATCTCCTCGAAGTAAAGAATGGGATTGTCAAGCTGCGCTTGCTGCGTTTGGAATTTGTGTGTGTGCCCGTCCGTGTCGTGTCTGACAAGGAAGGACAGGGCGACGAAGAGAAAGAGAAATGCCGGCTCACCGGAGGCGCGGCAGAGGCGGCGGCGGCGGCGGGGTCGACGATCGTCCACTCCACCACCACCACCAACACCACCACCACAACCACCAGCCATCAGCGACGGGCTCTCTGGTAGACAGCGCTCCTGCTGCAAGGCAGTCGGCCGCAGTGGCGGCGCCGTCTTCTTCGTCCTCCCGGATGTCGTCCGTTTCAACAGCCGCTTTCCAATTCACCCGAGGCAACGGAACTTATGACGGTGGCGGCGCTTCCTCCGCCTCCTCCACGACCCTTCTCTACCGCAGTGTTTTTAACCGCCCAGGAGATGGCGGAGCAGGGGGAGGGGGAGGAGGAGGAGGAAGTCTGCGCAGGACCGTTGCCGCTGCCGCCAGCAGTAGCAACGCATCTTCATCGTCGTCGAACCCCCGGTCGTCGGTGTCGTCAGTTGGGCTTGAGTTTACACTGGGACCACCTCCTCCTATTGAGACTGCGGCGTCTGAATCCAGAGCATCCACCGATCGAGCCTCCGAGGATCTCCGTCCCAACGCATCGGTTGCACCCAACGCGATTTCGCCACAAGGACGAAGCCATCGGCAGCGAAACTTGAATAATGGGCGCGCTGCGGCACCCAGCAGCACCAGTCATCGAGGTGTCGAAGGAGGACGCGGTGCTGGGCAAGTTGCTGATCCTCATTCGTCTCGTCTTCGGACGTTTCCTTCGCCCGACCACCAGCCAGGACCACAACGACGTCAGCAGCGTTCCGGATCGCCGCCGCCGCCGGTAAATCTTGGGAAGCGACCCACAAAAACAGCTCCGTTTTTCTCCTTTGCAGTTGTTCTTATTCCACATCACAGAGGGACTACACCGCTTCGTCTTCGGCGTCCAGTCAACCTCGCGCAAATACTCCTCGCTTTTCACCTGGTATATCCACTGAACCGTTGACCTTTACACTTCGGTCGTCACCGCCAGTCGCACCTGCCCGCGGTCCACCTCAAGAATCGTCCCGGCCGCAAACCCGTGCGAGCCGCCTTGCGTCTGTCCAGCGTTCTGGCCTGCCGACGGCGTCATCGACAACATCATTTTCGGACAATGTATCCACCGAAGCGTTCAGCTTTACGCGTATTAATCCACGGTCGTCGTCACCCCCCTCGCGATCCACCTCAAGAATCATCTCGCCCGCAAACCCGTGCGAGTCGCATTGCTTCTGTCCAGCGTTCTGGCTTGCCGACGGCGTCATCGTCAACATCGCTGTCCTCGAACGCGTCTGCCGCGACCGTTGTCGACGCCCCGCAGTCAAGCACATCGCTCAAACAATCGGCGGCGGCTGAACCGGCCCAGCCTGTATCTCAAGCGTGCCTAATATGCATCGAGCCCAATCCGCAACTCACCACGACCTGCTGCAGGCAGCCGTACCACCTTGCGTGCCTCCACGACTGGCACTTGCTAAAGCCAAGCTGCCCTTCCTGTCGCGGCCCGCTTTCAGCGCACGAGCCTGCTGGCGGAGAGGACGAAGGCTCCAGTCGGCTCTCCCCGCGCGAGCGAGTTTTGCGTCTGGCAAGGTCTCTCGGCGTCGCAATCCACACCACGGACACTGGCGACATCCACATACCGAATGTCGGCCATAACCTTGACGACACGCTCCTTTTCCACGTCGGCGACGCGATGATGCACTTGCCGTTTGACTTTCCCCGCGATTCCGACGTTGAAAGGGAGCTCCGCGACGGGGAGATGCACCTCGACCCGTGGGCCGAGTCAGACCAAGAGCTTACCGACTCTTCCGTTTCTCTGGACAGCGACGACAGCGAGGACAGCGAGGACCGGATGCGCCACTTTTTCAGGTTGATGCATCGAGTCGAGCGACAAGCGTACCCCGACAGAGCGCAAGGTCCGCACCATCCCAATAACGATGACGGCTCGCAGGCGGACAGCGATAGCTCGGAAGAGGACGACGAGTATCCTGGGCTGATTGACCTGACGAGCGACGATGACGAGGACGTGCCGCCGTCACCCCCACCGCCTGCCCCCGCTGCGCCTGCTCGCCGGTCTACACGCTCAACCACCAATAGGAACCGAGGTGCAGGAGCGTCGGGCCGCTCGTCGACGAATCGCAACTCTGGAGCCACAAACCGCGCGGGAAACGCTTCCAACGGGCGGGAATCGTACCACTCCCTGCATGACGATGTGGGCGCGGAGCCTTCCAGCCTGTATTATTATGGAAGCCGGATATACAACACTTTGGCGGATCTAGCGGCGATCAACGGTGCAGGCTCAGACGACGACGACGGGGTGGACGACAGCGACGAGGACGGCCTGGACGAGGGCGCGCGCCGGTACCGGCGCTTCATCCAAGACGTGTTTGCGGATCGCGTCCCGGCGCGAGGACCCGCCCGTGCGTCAAGCCCTCGCGGGAGCGGGTCGTTCGGTTCCGCGCGCACCGGCGACGGCGGCGACGGCCGCCTTCCCCTTATGTATGTGGATTTCGACGGACTGGCTGACTCGGTGGGTTCGGCGGATCAGTCGAGCGACGATGACGATGACGATGACGAGGACGAGGACGATGACATCATCCCCTCGCCGAACGCGGCGGCCTTGGAGGCGTTGGCTAGGTCGTTCCGCTCGTCGCCGCCGCCGCCGCCGCCGCTGCCGTCGTCGTCGTCGTCGTCCTCGACAAGATCCGACGCCGCCGTCGCCTCGTCGTCGTCTTCCACCGGCCCGTGCTGGCCGCGACACTACAGCGGGGTTGTGGTATGATTTTGGCGGCGGCGGCGGCGGCGACGAGGACGAGGGGCGCGATGCCTGCGATGACGAGGTGTGCAGCTGCGATGAGGGCGGCGAGGACGAGGATGAGTACGAGCACGAGGACGAGGAGGGCGAGGGGGAGTACGACGGGGAGGATGATGACGACGCTGGCAGCGACGGCGGAGGGCTGCGACGCGGAAGCGACTGGACCCCGTGGGTTTTGGACGACCGCGCTGAGCCGTCGCCGTCGTCGTTTTTGTGGGTTTGGTGATTGCGTCCGGCGTTGTAGGATCGCGCGCGTTTCTTTGCTTGACGTTTTCCAAAGGTGATTGATTGCCTAGCGCAAACGAGAAAAAAAAAAAAAAAAAAAAAAAAAAGAAGGAATTTCGAGCCCAACCGACTCATTCCTGCGTCCCCGCTTCTTTTATCAGTGTTTTTGATTCCCCTCTAGGTGTCCTTTGTGACAGAAAGAAAACAAAATAAACAAGAATCCAATTAAGCAGAGTCCGGATCGTCTACCGGTTAAGATGCCGCTCCATTAGCATTTCCACCAGCGGAGAATGGGTTTTCGACTCCCCATCCGGATATTGTAGTTACTTCTTCACTTTCTGCAACCTGTTGTATGATCATTAAGAGCGCTTAACCACCGCCACGTCGGGACGCAAATTCACTCGATAACATGTTGATGGTGTTGTCATCCAGATTGTCTAACGGTTAAGGTACCGAATATTCTAGCACTTTGTCGCCCGGAGGATGGATGTTCAACTCCCCATCCGGATACGTCTTTCCGTATCTCTTTCCAATATGTGGTCCAACTGTTTTCACGTTGTGCCTTTTTTTCCAGTTCATTATCCGCACCACCCCCAACAGAGTCCGTCGCTTCCCGGGTCACCCCACGACCGCCTTTCCCCCAATCGTCGCCGAAGCAACCGACAAAGCCGAAGCCTCCCGCTCGCACCGCGCCTCCCACACCCACCGCGCAAACATGGCGTGCACCCGAGCGTCCTCCGTCAGCTCCGGATGGAACGCCGTCGCAAACACCCGCCCCTGCCGCACCGCCACCACCTCGCCCTCCGCCGACCCAGGAAGCGGCGGCGATGCCGCCCCACCCGACGACACCGACGAAGGGTGCACCACCCGCGCAAGAACGTGCACGGGCTCCCTCCTCCTCCCCCTCCGCCCGTCGGTCGCGGCCTCGGCCTCCGCCGCGTCGAGCAGCGAAATGACAGGCGCGCGGATGAACACGCCCGGGAACGCCGCGGCCGGGTTCGCGGCGGTCGCGGCCCCCATGGGCACGTGGTCCGAGTTGCCGAGCCCCGCCACGAGCACGGGGGCCGTGAACGAGTCGCGCTGGCGGCCGAACGCGTTGCGCTTGACGCGCACGTCGAGCAGACCCAGCAGCGGCTGCCCCGCCCTGCTTGGTGTTGGTCGCCGTCGCGGCGAGGAGGATCATGCCGGCGCAGGTGCCCTACGAGAAGCCGCCCCGCGGGGGTCAGAATTCTCACACCTCCAAAAACAAACAAAAAAAACTAAAAAAAAAGAGAAAACGGAAGAAGAAGGGTAACACGAACCCACACCGGCCGTCCCACTTCTCCCTCCCCGTCGTCCCCGCCGCCCTCGACAAACCCGCGAATCGCCTCCATCAGCCCCTTCCCCGCCCCGCGCTCCGCCATGTGCGCGATCGCCGTCGACTCGCCGCCGGGCAGCACCAAGCCGTCCAGCGGCGCTCCGGCCGGGTACAGATCCGCGACGGTGCGCACTTCGACAGGGTGCACGCGGAGCGTGCGGGTTAGGGAGGAGGAAGTTGCAGAGGAGGCGGTGGCGGTGGTGGTGGTGGTGGTAGGGGGAAGGGGCCACGCGCAGACGCTGGAAGGTGTAGACGTGCTCGGAGAAGGCTCCTTGCAGGGCTGCGGTAGTAGTTGTGGGTGAGGGGTTGTTGGTTGAGTTAGTGCTTGCTCAAGGATGATGATCGCACTGCGCCTCGCCTCCGCCACTCTCTCGGCCCCACACTCTCTCCCTCGGATAGATACCCAGCACGCCGATCCTGACCGTGACTTCGTCGCTCGCTGCCGTCGCCGTCGCCGCCATTGATGCCGTTTCCGCCTCGATCTCGGATGGCGCCATTATTATTATGATCTCCTTCTTTCTTTCCTTTCTCTTATCTCTTTCCTTTATCTCGTCGGCGTTTCCTGTTTTTTCCGCCACATTGTTGATTGACAAATTCGCATTCGAATCGACACCAACACACACACACACACACACACACGCACGTTTGCATTTTCACACTCCGACCCACCGCGGAAGCTGCAATCACATAAATACTGAGACCGGCATTAATACTATACGCAAGCAAGCATTCTTGCTACTGTACTCCCAAGTATTTATTACTACCCCCAACTACCATCGGCCCCCCCCCCCGCCCTCCCATGTCGTTCTCGCCCGAGGGCAGCAGCAGACGTACCCCACTCACACAGTACTTGTCAGCCAAGTACTTTCTTCAGTACCCGCAACCGCAGCCGCGCATTCTCCTCGCGCAGCTCGCGCACCTCGCGCAGCAGCGCCTCGGTCGGGGAGTGCTTGCGCAGCAGCGCGTCCACCTCCGTCCTGCGATTATTTTTTTTTTTTTGTTTTTCGATTTTTTTTTCGTGTGATTTGTTCGGTTCCGTCGTCAGAGAGAAGCGATTGCCGCAACGCAATAACATAGAAAAAAAAGAGAAAACACTAACACGCTCGCGCAACGCACCTTTTGTATGTAAACTGCCGCAGCAGCTCCAGGTGCATATTTTGTATCTCCTGCCGCAGCTCGGCTCGAAGATCCGCGAGGCTGTCCTCCACCAGCGACTGCAGCATCCGCGCCTGGAACGTCGTCGTCGTCGGCGTCGGCGTCGTCAGATGTCGCAGTCGTGGTCGCCCCCCACGTGGGTTCGCCCCGGAAAAGTACCGGTACCAACAGTACCCGCCCGCGTCGCCCGCAACCGCACCTGAAGCTGAAGCCGTCGACCCGTTCACTCCGGCGCTTCCGCCGGTCCCCCGCGTGCCCGTGAGTCAGGTGGCTGTGAGCCAAAAGTGTTGTCCCGTGCCGGCCGCGCGCGCGCCCCGCGTCTTCACGCGCTCCGCAGAGACATGACTCTGCCGCCGCACCGACCGCTGCTGCTGCTGAGCTGCTCATGCTGCCGCTGTTGGTGCCGTCGGCGACCCTCGCTGTCGTCCTCCTTCTCGGCCTCGCCCACTTCGTCTTCGTCCACCGCCTTCCCATCTACCTCCTCCTCCTCTTCCTCCGCCGCCTCCTCACGACCGTCGCGTTTCCCGACCTTCCGCCTCCTCCGCTCCGTCCGAGTCTTCTCCCGCCTACCAACACATCGGCCCCATTCGCAAACATAACGTGGCCTCCGGCCGTAGTCGTCGCCGCTGTGCCAATCATGCCGCCAACGGGCGTTGCGGACGACGACCCCCGTCGCCGATGGAGCCGCCAAATAGTCATTGTCCATTTCCTCTTCGATCTCAAACGACAGCATGTGCGGGCGCATCGCGGCCGGCGGAGACACCAGCCCCCCACCGGCCATCGTCGATGTCGACGTCATCTGCACCATCGTCAGCTTCACCTGATTGTGGGTGGCCGCCGCCTTCGACTCGACCCCCGGCGGTGCTCCCTTGTTGCGACAGCTGCTGCTGCGGCGGCTTTGTGGGGTGAGGGTCAGCGACGTTTGCGCCGGCTGCGGCCGCCGCCGCCATCGCTCGCCGCGCCGCAGCAGCGGCCGTCGCCCCGCGCTCGGGGACTGTTGCGTACCACCCGGCGCTGTGCGGGGCTTGTGGCCATTGCTGACGCCGCCGCCGGCAACGCCGATGGCGACCCCCGCCCGCGCGTCCGCCATGGCAGGCTGGAGCGGACCGGAACGAGACCACCGACGACGCGGGCGAGCATGCCTCCATCTCCAGGTCGTCGTCACCGCCGCCGCCACCCGCTGTGTCAAGCCATCTATCCAACGGCAGCGGCCGCGGAGACCCAGCCGACGCGCTGTCGTCCGCATCGAGCCCGTCGCTGGCACGTGGCGGCTTTTGCTGCGCAGACGCCGTCGCCCGGCCAGCTGCGGCGGCGAAGTGCCCTGAACGGTCACACGACGACAGGCAGCGGCGCACGCCGTTGGCGGTCGTGCCTTGTTGCTGCTGCTGGATGACGCCTGTTCGGCGGGGCCGCGGGCCGTCGCAGCATCGTCGCCGTCAGCCAGACTCCTTGACAGTGCACTCCTTGCCGGTGCCGTCTTCCGACGCTGCAGCATCGTGGCGGGGCGGGGCGCAGAGTCCGACGAGCTGTCACCCTCGCCGCTGTCGTCGGGCTGAACCAACGACGACGACGCGAGCGCGCCGCCGGGGCTGCCGCGAAGCGTCGATACGGCCTGGTGGAGCCGCCCAAGCGGCGCACTGGACGCCTTTGGTGTGTTTGTATTGTCCAGAAGGAGTAGAAATATTGGACCAAAGAGAAAGTCAGCCAGAGGAGGTAAAAAAAGTAGCAATCCAATATGTAACACGAAGCTTGGGTCTAATGGGTCTAACCTGTCCCTGTCCCGCTGTCGACAACAGCGGGACAGCCTGCGTGCCCTTTCCTGATGCTCTTGCTTTTCCAGCTGCGCCGGTGCCGTTTTCGGCGACACCAGCCGGCGAAAACGCCGGCGACGGCGACGGCGAGACGCCCGTCGTGGGCGTCATCGGCCGCGACGATGTCTGCGAGACGGTTGCCGACGAGCCGCGGCTCGGACGGTCCGCAACCGCTCTTGCTGTGTTAGTCGGATCCGTCGTGGCGGGCGGCGAAGACGCGCTGTGCGACTGCAGCGGAAAGTTGGGCTGCGGCGGCGGTGGATGCGAGAGCTGGGAGGCGCTGAGCGACTGGTGGCGGTTGGTCACAGGCGAGAAGAGGTCCAACACTTATGCGGGTGTTTTTTGTTTAAAAAAAAAAAAGTTGAAATTGGGATATTTGTTGTCAGCGGCCTCGTTTCGCGAAGGAATGAACTCAACACTTACCGGACTCGCCGCCAAGCCCCGCTGTGGAGACCGTCAGCGCATGAACGCCGGCGGCGGTCTTCCCAAGGTTCCCCTTCTTCAGCTTCTTAATGCGAGCGTCCACGGCGGCAAACTTGTCTGCAGTCAATCACAGGGGACGAGCAAGTGACTCTGTTAACACACGGAAGGACTTACACAAGAAACAAACCTCCCGATCCTCTGACGGGGCTAAACATCTCCAGCACATTCTGCTTGTCCTTGACAGCGGCCATGCGCTCCTTGAAGGCCGCCACCACCGGTGACCCAGACTCCACGTCCCGCCGGTCGCCCCCAATATGTTGCGGCACTGGAATGCCGCCCATGGCGGATTTTGAATTGATTACTGAGGGCGCGGGGAAGGACGAGGAAGTCGCGCCGTGAATGGGCGGACCGCTCGTGACGGACGCGCCTTGGTCGCGGGAGGCAACTTCTTGCATCCACTGGGAGCCGAAATGGAAGGATCAAAAACAATCATTTCACACGAATGCACTCACACAGACCCACACTTTCTAGTAGGTCACTCACACACATACACACGCTCTCTCTTTCTGTCGTTCGCTCGCACTCACCATCGGCGGTTCGAACGCGACGGCGGCAACGGCCGTCGATTCGCTCGCAAAGAACGACACGACGGGCATGCTCAGTCGGCGCACATCGAAAATGCTGATTTTGCCTGTTTCGAACAGGGAGACGGTGCGAGAAACATGGCCGGCGAGAGAGAGAAATTAAAAAAATCGACAGAGTAGAAAACAATCGCACCGTTCAGCATGCCGACGGCGACCGCATTGTCGTCATTCATGGACAGGCTCGTGATGGGCGCGTCCAGACTGACGTCCGCCGCAGCCTTCCTAGTAATCAAAGAGTCGCGCACAGTCGCAGAAGGGAAAAAAATAACCAATCAGCTTCCCGGCAACCTTGCAAAAGCAAGACCCAAAAGAGGGCTTCACACACAAAATAACAAGCAAAAAGGCGCTCACTTGTCTACCAAGCTAAATACTCTCATCCTCCGATCCAGCCCGCCCGACACCAGCACGTTCCTGCTGCACGGGCTCCACGCCAGCCCGTGCACCGGCGCAAAGTGCCCACCGGCCGCGGACGACGACGAGGACGCCACGTGCAGCGGGTCCGCGCCGTGCACGAGGTCCCACACGGCGACGGCGGCGTCGTCGCCGGCGGCGGCGACCAGCGACCGCTTGAAAGGGCTGAACGCGCAGCGGTTGATGGCCTGTCCGAATGGCGTGCGCATCGCGACGCCGCTGTTGCTCTTGAGCGAGTACGCCGAGACCGAGCCGGATTCGGACCCGGAGACCACGAGCGTTTCGTCGGCGTTGATCGCGAGCGCGTTGATCACGTCCGTGTGGTGCTGGAAAAGGGGGAGAGAGGTCGGCGGATGAGTGTGAGGGGGAATGGAGGGGGGTTTTGGCGGGGCGAAAGAAGGGTACCGAGAATGTCTTGACGACCGCGCGCTCCTTTCGGTCCCAGACGTGCACGGCGCGGGTGGTGCCGGCCATGTACAGCATGCGGGAGGACTTGCGCGGGCCGAACGCGATGGCCTTTGCGCGAGGCGCATTGGATGCGGTGGACTGCTGCGGCGGGAGAGGCCTGGGTAGTGCGATTAGTTACCGTGGTAAGAAAGAAAAGGAAAGCTAAAAAAGTGCTTCCCTCGCTACACACACGCAACGTTCACAAGCTTGAGCACGCATATGCACCCAGAACAGGCGTGCGCTCAAACACCAACGCGCACATAATCGCGCGCAGCACACACACACACACACACACACACACACACACACACACACACCACCCTCACCCACACCCACACCCACCTTCTCCAACGGCACCACCTCGACCACCTTCCCCTCCCCCCCCTCATACACCGTGACAGCCCCGCTGGACCCGCACGCGGCGAAATGCCTGCAATCCGCGCTCCACGCAACGTCCTGCAGAACCACCGGCGCGCCGGCTGACGCCGACGCCGCCGCCGCCGCGTTCCCAACCCCGAGCGTCCGCACGAGCGCGTGGTGGAACGGTGCCGCGGCTGCGGACGACGAAGACGGGGCGGCGCGCGCAACGTCCCAGAGGCGGATGGAGGAGGCGGCGGTGAGGAGCTTGTAGCGGGCGGGGGGCGGCGCTGCGGTGGGTGGCTCCTGCTGCTGCGGTGGCGGCGGCTGGAGACGGGGTTGCTGTGGGGGCTGGTCGCGCGGGGGCGAGGTGTGGCGATGGTGGTGGTGGTACTGCTGCAAAGGGTGCTGCTGGTGGCTGCTGCTGCTGAGGTGGGGTTGGTGTGATTGCTGCTGCTGCTGCTGCTGGCGCGCCTGCCTGCTCTGCTGCTGGAGGGCCTGCATCGATCGGGACAGGCCCCGGGAGAGGTGGGGAGGCTAGGCAGTGGGGTGTTGCTGCTGGCTCCGCCGAGTCGTGCAAGGGGGGTTGTGCGATCGAACCGGTGGGGAAGGGGGCCTACGGAAAGCAGTTGAAGTTGTCGTCAAAGTCTAAACCGGTGAGCCAAAGGGGCCGGCGGTCGGGTAGGAAGAGTTTGGCTGGAATGGGGGGACGCAAGTGGAAGAGGCGGTCGGCTTGCAGTGGCGTTGCTTGGCTGCGTGGGGGAGGGGAGTAAGGGGTTGAGGTGGCCCTGTTTGACAAGGCAGCGTGGGTGGGAACGCGAAAAATTACGGGACCTCGTGCTGCCCAAAGAAACCTGCATTGGGAGGGACGGAAGGGAATCGATAGTTTGCGGAGACGGAGCTTGGTGTCGAGCCCTCCCCCCCCCAAAAAAAAAGACTTGTGCACACTCGTCGTTCGCTTCACTCGACCGAGGATTTGATAATGGGCGCCTTGGAGAAAACTGTCTGGGTGGTGATGAGGGCTGTCGGTGTGAGCTCCTGCTCACTGAGCAATGCCAGATGGGCGAAAAAGCGAGGCTGCACTTTTTCTTTCTTCATTCTCTTCTTCCTGTAAGACGTCAAAGACAAAGGACTAACAAAACTCGTTTGGCAAAGTGGACGGAGGCGGACCGGGGGGTTGGACAGCTTACAAAAACCAAAGGCATAGTGAACAGGCAAAGCAAGAGAAAGTGGGGCCAAAGAAGGAGGGAAGCCGTCGCTCAAAAAGCAGCGTGGGACAAGGGCGTTTGGGAGTGTGTTTTTGTTCTCACGAACGGTTTTGTTGAAGTACGAGTTCAAAAAAAGAGGAGATATGGCGTGGGAAAGGGGGGCGAATGAAAAAAAGAGAGAGGGTCCGATGAAGGAAGGGACAAAAAAAGGAATCAGAGGACGGAATGGGATGCGCAGGATTCGGCGGTTGGGCCCTCCGACAGACCCCTTCCCTACTTTCCCGACTTGTTGCAGTAAACAGATCAGATAAGGCAGCCGTGCACGTCGGGCATGGCGTTGACGACGATCAGGACAAAGTCGACGATCCACCAGATACCAAAGCCACCGCCTGTGATGAACTTGAGGAGGCCGAGGAACACGTAGCCGAGGTAGAACCGGTCGACGCCGAGGGGTCCGAGGAAGAAGGAAAGCAGGACGGTCGTCACGTAGTCGCGGTCGGATTGGCAGTGCTCGCCGTCGTCGCCGCCGGGAGCGATGACGAGGAGGCTGGTCTGGTACTTGAGGAACAGGACGACTGCATAGTGGAAATGGTGCGTTGCGGGGTTGGATTTTTTTTTTTTTTTTTTTGGGTTCAAAGTGGTTGGGCGGTGGCGTGGTCAGGAAGAAGGATTTCATTGGTCATGTCACCACAACAACAAGCATTGTTTGTTTGTCTTTGCGGTAAGGCTATGTGGTGGGTGGACAGCTGTCTTGTGCCCTCCCAAGAGGGAGCAGAGAGACGAGCGAGAGAGAAGAGGGAGAACGGAGAGTGAACGGACGGGGAAGGCACGAAAGGGGCAGGAACGGAAGATAACAGTTCCACACTGTGCCGAACTGCGCGTGTGAAAGGTGCGCAGATGGGGAGGGACTGTGTTCGCCACAAGCGCATCCCCTTCGAAAATCGTGGGGACGACGGACGGGAGATGGCAGTCATCGTGACCGTCCCCGCCGCTTGGAGCGACGGCAGTTCGAGAACAGGCCTAGAAGTTTGAGCGAGACAGCCGGCGGGGGTGGTCTTTGGTGTGTAGAGAGAAACGCATGGGGTCGGGCGCGATGCGTGCAATGCATGCCACGTTTTTGGCTGCCAATCCGATTATTACGGGGCCTCGCTTACCGGCGACGGCGATGAGGGCGAAGATGACCCAGAAGCCGGTGATGCGCTTCTTGTGGGTGTTGACGTGCACGAACACGCCGCGCGGCTGGGCGACGCCGGACTCGTTGGCGACAAGGGGGGTGTTCTCGCTGGGCATGGCGGGCGACGGCGTTTGCGACGGGTTGGTTTTGAAGGGGTTTGACGATGGGAAAGTGAACGAAAGAAAACGAACTTAGAGCGAGAACGACCAGTGGCTCAATTAATGGCCCTTGCTTTTTTTGTCTCCGCAAGACCGAGGGGCAGCGAGAGAGACAGATAGAGAGAGAGAGGGAGAGAGAGTGTGTGCGTGTCTGTGTGTGTGTGTGTGTGTGTGTGTGTGTTGTTTGTGTTGTTTGTGTGTGCGTCAGCGCTTGATTGTTTGCTTGATGAAAGAAAGTTCCGTTCTTTCCACGCCCCACTTTGCATCCATCCATCCTTTCATCCGAATTGGGCTTAATTTTCCTTTCGTTTTCATGTTTTGCTACTATTTTTGCTATTCGTCTGTGGCTGGCTGGCTGACCTTCGACATATCTCGGAGTTTTTTTTCGAACGCGAATTCTAATCGCACGTGACCATCCACTGGACAATATCCCCCCTCAATTGAAACATCTTCAAGCAACAAATACATATTAACCCTCACACACAAACACACACACACGACGCGTGCGACCCGTGAACAGCAGCTTATCAATAATACCTCTGCTGAACACTTAATTCTCCTATTCAATTCGCATTTCACAACTCTGCCTCGTTTCCTCATCGTACGGCTTCTCCACCGAAACAGCTGTTTCCCCAAGATGCTGGAAGCACCGCCATCACCGTCGTCGTCGCCGTCCTCGCCACCACCAACACTGTCCCCATCAGCTTCCACAACAGCACCATCCGTGGCATCACCATCATCTTCGTCGTCATCAAGATCGTCGTCGTCATATGCACCATCATCCCAGTCGTTGTTCGCTTCGGTAATGGAAGCCAACCGTGTAACGATTTCTGTGCTGCCTGCTGCCGAGGCTTTTCTCCGCCTACCCCCAGGGAGCTGTTCCTCATCGTCCTCCTCTTCCACTTCTTCGTCCGCGTCTTCACCAAGGGGGGTCAGCTTCATTCACGGACTCCCTGGCCTTTCCACACCTCAAAATCCGCTCCACGTCCAAGGCCACGTCAGCGTCGCCAACATTCTGCCGCACCATGAGATCCTGTCTGTCCGCGTTGGATTCCGCGCGTCCGTGGTCACGTCCAATGGTGATGCAAGAGTCCATTCGCCCCTGGAAAAGAGCGAAGTCGTTTGGATCGACGGATGCGAGGTGTTCGCCAGCACCATTGGGTCCGGCGGACCTGGTGCCGTCGGTTTGTCCGCTGCTGGTGTCGATGCGGTCGAGGAAGGAGAAGCAGATGGCAAGGAAAGTGCAGAGAGCCCGAGAACGGTCGAAATCCCATTCAAGATTCGCATCGACGACGAAAAGGCCTTGCTACTGCCTTCTCTCGACGCTGCCGATCCGGAGTGGGGATTCGGCGCGCGGATCGAATACGAGGTGGTTGCAGAGGTTTTCGTAGACATCGGTGGGCCGGACGCGCGGAGGAAACGAGGAATCGCCTCGGTCGGCGAGGCCGTCGCGGAGGCGGCGAGGCTGTTCCCCGTCGTGCGCTCTTCGACCGGAGTACGGTCAGGCCCGTCGCCGTGGAACCCTCAGAGCTCCAAACTCCTCCAAGCATCAGCTGCGTCGTCCACTTCCGCCGATTCTCCCTGGTGGTGGCCCTCGTGGATTTGGTCTTCACCACCCCCGCCGCCTCCACAATCCAGCCGAAGCGCCGCCGCGTCGGTGGGAACCCGTGCTAACCACCGCCACGGCAGACACCCTCCGACAAACAACCACCACCACTATCACCACACGCACCCCCTCGTCCACGCACTCCATCGCCGCTACGCCCTCGCCACGTGGCTCTTGCGAGAAATCGCCTCCGCACCTGTCCTCGTCAAGCGCTACGCCCCTGCCCCGCTCCTCCGCGCCGCAAACGTCGGCGGCAAGGCCGGTACGTGGACGTGGTCGTCCGTCGCCGACGATGGCCGCACGGGTGGGCCTTCGACCGCTCGCTTCGACGACACCAGTGGCGGCGCGGACGGTGAGGTCAACGTTGAGGCGACTCTCGGCCGATGCTGCTTCGGACCCGCCGACGAGGTCCCGTTTCACATCAAGGTTCTTTCGCCACCACCGATCCTAGGGGCGCCGCTTCTCGTATGCCGAATCTGGCTGGAAGAAACCCAGGGCGTCGGTATCGTCATTGGTGGCGGCGGCGGTGGAGACGATCGTGGCGTTCCACCCACCCCTCGCCGGCCTGCACACGCTGGCACGGACGAGTTTCAGCATGACCCTGCAAAGGACCCATACATGCTCAAAATGAGGGAAATGATGGACGGTACGAGCCTTGGACGAAAGTACATGCGACATCGAGTTGCCCTATGGGAAGTCCCAGAGTCGGAGCCGGGCGAGTTTTCCAGAGACAATGGGAAGAAAGTAAGGAGACATTCGCTGCATGGGAGGGCGGGGTGTGCCTGCGTGTCGATGTGTTGGATTGGGGACCGACGTTGCTCTGTCAACACAATTCGAACGCTGACATCCAGCTCATGCTTATTTCCGCGTTCCGAAAAATTTAGCTTCTCCTTAAGATTCCACCGCTAGCAGCCGCACTTCGAATGAGGGCAAAGGCGACTCGTTCCTCTGGACTGGTTGGCGGATGGCTCTCCTATTTCGCACCGAAAACTCTGGGCGTCAACCCGTCCGGCTCGTTCGCAAACAGAATCGCCATCACGCATGAGGTAGGTTCCCAGATTTTCCCTTCAATCGAAACTTCAAACCAAAAAGCATGCAACTGCCCCTTTCTAACACTTTTCTCCACGACACCAACGATCCCAACACGCGCCTGCCTTCTCCAATCAAAGTTTCACTTTGAGCTCGCCTCTTCGGCGTTACCACCCTCCCAACCCTATCCGACCGTCCTGTACGCACCACCTCCCGCTCCCGTTACCGTCACCGCGTATTCGGCGGAGGAAGCGCGGAGCGTCATCGAGGTGGTCCCCGGCCTCCGCCGAGACGTCGAGGCGGCGGAAGCCCGTGGTGGTGGTGGTGGTTGTGGCACAAGCGAAAGGAGAATGGTGGGGATGCCGGGTGGAGGCGTGTTCGAGCGGATGGAGTCTGAGGCTACGCTGGTGGGCGAAGACGCGGCGGCGTGATGTGTCGTTGAGGAGAGATGCGGATTGCATCCGATGGACTCAAAAGAAAGTTAGTTTAGAAGGCACCAAAATCAGTGCCTGCGGCCTGCATCCACAGCATTTCTTCTCAAAAACTTTCTTGGGATGCCTCAGGGGCTGTATTTGAAACCGGTCCCCCGCCTCCTACCACGCTCCACCCACCAACGACAATGACGCCGCCACGGCCGCCAGCGCCGCCACCGAGCCGGCAACAATGCAATCTCGCCACCACGGCCCCGCCCCGCCCGCCCGCCGCCGCGAGTCCGACCGCGTCGTCGCCGTCGCCGGCGCCCCCGTCGTCGCGTTCGACGCCGTCGCCGCGCCCGACCCCGTCGGCCAGGTCAGCTTCGCCAGCGTGTTCAAAATCTCCATCGCCTCGATCTGGTCGCGCGGGTTCGTGCCGTTCGGAAACGTGTACTGCTTCGGCACTGCAGATTTTTGGAGCGTGAACAAAAAGGTGGGGTCGGGGCGGCGTGGGGCCAAAACAGCTGTCGCACACACCAACAACCCACCCACACACACCCCACACCCTGCGCACGCAACTACTCACCAGGATTCAAATCCCTTATACAATACCACCTCTCATCGCACCTCCCCAACACCACCTTCGCCGTCGCCCTCATCACCTCCTCGATCCGCCGCCGCCCCGCCGCGTCCACCCCCGCCGCCGCCGCCGCCCGGTAGTACGTCCCCAGCCCCCGGTACAGCGCCCACGGGTACCCGCTCGGCTCCTTGCAGATCGTGTTGCCGCCGTTGTAGTCGCACGCCGGGTCCCAGATCACGCTGTTGGACGCGTTCACAAAGGCAGAGAGCGCGTAGGTCACGTGGGAGGTGGCTTCGGTCAGGTAGCTGAGGTTGCCGGTCGTTTGGTGGAAGACGGTCAGACCCGAGATGAGTTCGCCGGAGTTGTAGCTCCACTTGGGGAAAAAGGGAGTATTGAGAATCGCCCGCGGGAAACGATGGGGGCCGCCCCAACAAAGAACCAAACAGACAAGGTGGGAAATGCACCCTTACCGGATCCTCGTCCCGCGTGCACGACCCGTCCGCCATCACCCCGTCCACAATCCTGTAATCCCCCGTCGCGTTCACCACCACCGCCTTCATCCACCCATACACCCTCTCCCCCCACTCCCTCACCGTCTCATTCCTCGCCGACCCCCCTCCCACCCCCCCGCCAAGCGCGTACAACCTCGCCGCAAGGTGCACCGCCTCCGCGTTCGTGATCGTCGACTTGTAGAACTTCCGCGTCAGGTCCGAGTCGCCCCGGTTCCGCGACCAGTAGATGCCCCCGCCGCATTGCGAGTCCCATTGCTCGAGCATGTGGCTGAACGTCGTGGACGCGACGTAAGACCAGGGCTTGCCGGTGGGAGACGAGGAGCTCGGGTCGTGGATCGGCGTGAGCGCGCCGTAGAGCTCGCCCGCGGTCGCGGCTGGGACGTTGGCGCGCGTTGGAGGAGAGGTTGGTGGCGGTTTTTCGTGAGGTACAACCACGCGCACACCCCGTTGCCCTCTACGACGAAACCGAAAAAAAACTAAAGGAAAGAGGTAAAACGAAGGGAAAAAAAGCTCACCGGCCGTGCCCCACCACCCGATATCGTCGTTCCACTTGCCGAGGTAGATCGACCCCGACCCGCCGCCGTCGTCCAGAAAGTCGCCTTGCTCCCAAAACGTCGCCCTCAGCATCTGCGAGTTGATCAGCTCGTCCAGGCTCGTGTCGTTCGCGCCGGCCCACTGCCGGTAGAGGAGGAGCGTCTGGTGTGTTGTGTGTGTTGTGCGTGCGGGGGGGTATTTTTAGGGCGACAAAGAAGGAAAAGAGAAAAAGAGGTGGAAACACTTGCGTGCCAGAACTCGCCCGATTCGTGCCACTGGATCAGGTCCTGGTCCCACGCGCCGTCCAGCGCCGGCGACGTGTAGTAGTACGTCATCCACTTTACCGCCGCGACGGACGCGCGCGCGATGTCGGCTGCCCGTTTGGAGGTGTTTTTTTTTTGGAGAGCGCATGTTGGAGAGGGTTGGTCAGTAACGGTATTGAAGGGTGGTCGACGGTTTGGAGGGAATGATAAGTTGGATTTATTTAAACGGAGCGACGAAGTCAGCAGTTGTGGGGGGGATGTTCCCTACATTGAGATGTCAAGTCGATGCTCGGGGCAGCGGCGCGGGCACCGCCGCCGCGGCGATGCACCAGGACAAAGGCGAGCGCGGCTAGGACGAGCCTGCGTGGCGGTGGGGCGAGCATGTTGCCGTGTTCGTCTGTGTGTGTGCAAGATTCGAATCCAACCGCAAATGCTATTGCTTTTCGGATTGCTGAACGGGGTCTATTTTCAGCAGTGTTTTTGCTCGAGTAATGTCTCCACTGCCAGGGTTAGTGGAGAGAGCGCGGCCGGTCGGCGTTCTAGAACATGACGGCGGGGGTTAAGGATCGAATCAAAAAAAAACAAAAAAAAAAAAAAAAAAAAAAAAAAAACCCTGGGCAGCAAATGAATTGTCCAACACGGTCAACTAATAGGTAGGAGCGGAGACGGAAGACTGCACAAAGCAGTTGGCTTTCGGGTGGCGCACCACAACAGTAATCCAGGCACTAATTACGCCTTTCGTCATTGTAGACTCCGTAGAGCAAGCATGTAAGGCCGCGTGTTCAATGTGGGGTCATTAATCCATTTGCTCCAACTTCCCATAACGTTTCAACATATTGACTTGGAATGCCTAAGGTGATGCAGCACATCTGCGACGCCTTCAATTGCTCTGCCGCTCACTACTGCCCCCTTTAATTCAATTAGATTCCGTGATGTGTTGCAAATTTCAAGGGTAACAAATAATGTCGCCAAAACAGGCCCGCTCGAACGCCGAAAATCCCTTCCAACTTTGGGGTCGAATCCGACCACCCAGGTTCGAACTGGGGACCTCATGATATCACTACTGCACTTACAGTCATGCGCTCTTCCAACTGAGCTATGGTCGGGGCAAATGCTGCACCACATAACGTAACTCTGAAATCATCAGTACTCCAATTCTGAGGAAGGCATCTGATTGACATGACTCTTTGTGCTGCAGCCTTGGCCCCTCCAGATTGTGCACTATGCAACGAAGCCAGCTCGACATGACCTTCTTGTTCCTGCAACCAACACTGCCTCTGAAGGCGGAGATGCGGCAAGGAGGAGGGAATCAAAAAAAAAAAAAAAAAAAAAAAAAAAAAAAAAAAAAAGGTTGTGGAATTGGAATTCCAACAAAGGTGGAGGACGACTGCAGGATCTGCTGGAGCTGGGATAGCGAGGGTGGACGGACAGTGGTACGGAATCTTGCTATGGCGCCTTGCGGTGGGGGATCCACAGCTGAGTTTAACACTCAGACTCACACATCTTGACTGTCACGAACAGTGTAAATAGTCTTCTCTGAGTGAGTGAGTGAAAGGAGTGAATGAAGTGGAGATGTGTGTTTGTGGGTGGTCCTTCTCCCCAACTGGAGAGAACGAGAAAAAAGACTCTGCTATGAATTATTGATACATAATGTTGATATGCATGCTGTAATAGTTGCTAGGCAAGCATGACCAGCACAGGGTAAAAGCCTCTCCTATATTATCTGCTTGAGCAGAGGAGGAGGAAAACTGTTGACACCAGGTTTCCGTTCCACTTAATACTCGGAGTATTTGTCAACAGCGCAAGCTAGCGCCCAGGTCTGCGTTGGTGGTGGCGCGCTCTCCCATGGGCATCGTGAGAACAATAACTGACAGTCACAATAGGTTCAGATCCGTCTTGTGCCTCTTGCTGCTAACCAGTCAGTTCCGCCTAACAAACAGTGTGGTGGCGGTGCTTGCCTAAGTAAAGTAGAAGTAATGTCGAATTTCCTCCACGCTCTACATCATCCATCCTTCAGGACTGGCATTTACTATTCATCATCAGAATTTTGGGAGAGAACTAATTGTGAATGCCTGGCCTTTGTGGATGTGTTTTACACAAAGACACCAAAGCGTATGTGTTTTTAGGAATCTTCGCATCTTCAAGAGCAATAATCAATGCATTTTTCTAGAGCCTTCTTGTTCTGGCAGCCTATTAAAAATACATATCTACGATGGCAGCTCAATACCAACTGATGTTCCATTCCAATATTATATTCATTATGACAGTGGCTTTATATTGACAGATTTTCCATCTCCGTGTCGTTTTCATCTCCTAATCCTACCTGCACCACTGTTCTGGTGCACAATTAGGACTGGTGTGGAAATCCAGAAATAGTAAATCTGCATATGGATAGACTGCAATTATATATATATGTATATATTCTTTACCCAGTGTTGCAACCAATGCTGAAGCCCCAGGACCCACTTCACCACAAAAACAAAGCACGCTTGACCACACCAGCCCCTCCAGCAACCTCAACTATGCTGCTGCTTCCTCTCACCATGCTACTGCAATTACTGTCAACAGCTGCTCCACCTCCTGTTAGTTTTTGGGTCTTGTGGGGTAGCAGTGTGCAGGAGCTTTGACCTTGCCACTGTAGTGTGCACAGGGGCACCTTGTGCAAGGATGACTTCCAGCATTTTGCAAGTGCTGGTCCTTGTAACAGTTTTGTATAAAGACTAACACAAGACTGACAGAAGCCAAGCTCAACCACCACCTTTAGTAGTGTACTTCACCCATCCCCACAGCAGCCCAACCCATCAATCAGCCACATAGCAAACTCCTTCATGCAAACTGTTACCCATCCCAATCACAACCCCCTTGGTTCCAGTCAGATCCAATTAATAGAAAAGAGTACACGCTTTTCAGATCTGGCAACTTCGATGACCCACCACAATCGCTCCAGACGTCACACAGCAGTCAAACTACTCTCCTCTTTCCAAAGAACCCTCTGGAGCCCGGATAAGACACCTCTACATTGTATCCACCACCACTGAAGTTGTCATCCACTTTACCACCTTCAACCTCAATTTGCTGGCCTTCCAGACCTCCCCCATCCAACCCCAAGCTATCATTGGAAAGCCCTGCTTCCGGACTACACGCTTGCGATCTTTGGCATCCCATAATCACCCTCCTTTGTGACGAACGATGCCTTTTCCTCTCACACTCACCAGATTACCTGGAACCCACACACTATTCACCAAAAATTTTTGATTTTTGTCCCCAGTTGGCGACAACAACCACCCCACCACCTGACACACACCAAGCATTTATATGGAGCAGCCTGACGGCTACTGCAGTGACAGCAAAGTTTGGCTACTGAAGAGAGCTGTCAACAGTATCAGGCAAGCTGGCTGGTGTTAGTACCAAGAACTGATTGGCCATCTGAAGTCGAATGGATATCAGAAAAGTGCAGCAGACCCTTTATCCTCTTCTGTCAAGTGGATGGAAAAGTTGTTGTCATTACCATCTACTTTGATGACATTTGTTTCTTTGGGGATTCTGGGGAGATTACTTCTGCCATTGCATTGCTAAAATCTTGTTACAGGCTCTGAAAAATGGGAGCAATCAAAACCATCCTCAATATGCAGCTGGAACATCGCCAGAACGGAATCTTCTTGCACCAGAAGGCCTATAGCAAGGAGTTTCTTCAACACCATTCCGGCATTATCAACAACTGCACTGCAGTAACTGCCCTTCCCAGCAGTTTCAATATTCAGCCACGTAGGATCAACAAAGCAGCCACAGGTCAGAGACTGTACTAGGCAATCCTTGGCAGCACCAGTTACCTTGCAACGCACATGCAGCCAGACCTTGCCCCAGCAGTTTCATATCTTGGTGTCTTCAGCATGGATCCCAGCAAGCCGCACATGAAGATCCTTGTTTGAGTTCCCAAATATCTCAATGGTAATAGTGAGTATGGTTTATTCTATTCTTGCACAGCCACCCAAAGCTCTCCACAATAATAAAAGGGGATCCTTGCAGTCTTACGACAGGTATGCTTGTTTTTAGAGTAGTCCCAAGATGAGACCTTGGTGTTATGAATCACCCTCTGGAAACCTCTGGAACCTTCTAGAACATTCCTTCATGGAACCTTGTGGAACCTTCTGGAACCTTCTTTGCTTTCCTGACTTGTCTTGTTGTCATTGGTATCATTGGTGTCATTGTATTACTAATTGCTCTTTCTGGAACTTTCTTTGAGTCTTGACAAGGAAGACTCTCAATAGGTATAAAAGGGGGAAGGGGGAACTGTCCCATCCCTCAAGTGAATTATTGTTTCCAATACAATCATCACTCCTCTCAGTTCCTTGTCTGCCTTGTCCTGTCCTGCCCTGTTCCTGACACTTGGCGTAGTCTCACAGTACTTCTTTTTTAACCTCACACCACAGGTGTGACAAAGCGCGCTTCTTTCTTGGAAGGTTTTGACCATTTGCTCTTCGTCAGAGGCTGCGGCAACGGTCAAAAGGGTTCCACAACAATAAGGTTGGCCACGTCCTTTCCATGTGCAAATTTTTGTGTGCGAATCCAAAAAAGGCTCCTATTCAATTTTGAGCAGAAACCACAATACTGGCGGAGTTCTGCCTGTGCACAAAGTGGCAATAATAACTGGCAGATATTGCCAGTTTTCGTCCCCAGAGAAAAGAGGGGCCGAAACTCAAGGTTTAATTTAAACTCTTAATGCTACTGCCTTCTACCAGAATCGAACTGGTGACCTTCTCCTTACTAGGGAGACGCTCTGCCAACTGAGCCAAGAAGGCGTTAGGGTGTGGAATCACAATGTACACTACATCATGTATACACACTTTACACATTCGTTCGACCAAATGAACACGAACTACCTGGCAGCAAGTGAAAGTCGGACGGAGGCCGGGCGGCGAAAGCATTGGTGAATGAAAATGCGTGAATGCGCGCTGAACAGGGGAGGCGAGGGTGGGTACTGAGCTCAATGCTGGCAAAGAGCCTTCAAACATGACCGGAGGGAAGCGGGCCTCAGTGATGGCAGGCAGGCGGGAAAGCAGTCTCGAGCATGTGCTTCTTTCGGTCGAGCCTTCAGTGAGTCCGTGCTGGTGGGGACCGCGAGTCCTCGAGTCAACTTGACTGCCTGCGCCATGTTGTTGTGTATTTTTGGAGGCGAGCTGCCCACAAGCCGCAAGAAGACAGTTTGCGCTCGCACGACAACCTTCACGCCACCCACCCAACCCACCCTCTCGCCGACCAATGATGGCGACCGCGACTTCGACGTCGTCCTCGTCGCTTCCCTCCCCATCGCACCCGCATCCGCATCCGCATCCGCATCAGCAGGCGCGACCAGCACTAGACGACGACGGCCCGCCGAGATCGCAACCACGCCCACCACCCGATCGACATCATCCCGCCGTCGTCCGCCGCCGCCGCCAGCTACCTCCCATCGTCCCCGCGGCAGCAGCCGGCGATCGCGGCCTCCTACTTTGGCGAAACGTCCCGCCTGTACTTTGGCCCGCACTTTCTCGTCAACTCGCCGCATCTCGCGGCGGCGGCGGCGGCGGCCTCTTCCTCCGATCCGGAGCGCGGAGGCCTTTCGGCGGCCGCCCTGGCGGCGATGCACTCGCGGTCCCCTATGGCGTCCGATCTGTGGGGGCTGCGGTCCGGCGTCCAAGGCGTGAGCCTCGCCCGTATGACGAAGAGCGAGATCGAGGAGGCCGTCCGGCTGTACAGCGAGGTGAAAAGCCGACCCTCCCAGAAAGCTAACCCCCCCTTCCCCCCCTTCACTAACCCTTATTTCCGTCCAGCCGTCCGCCGACGACCCCTCCGGCACGCTCACCCTCGAGTCTCTGGTCTACCTCAAGAAAAACTCGCTCCGCTTCGTCCCCGTTGTTCCCGGCCCGCCGTCCCCGTCCTCCTCCTCCTCGACCGCCGTCACCCCCGCCACCCGCCCTCGCTACAACATCGAGTTCTCGTTCGACGCCTCCGCCCCTTGCACCGTTACCCTCTACTTTGCGTGCCGCGAAGCCTGGGTGAGCGAAGAGGTCGACGATGACGACGGCGGCGCCGGAGGAGGAGGAGGGAGGCGTCCTCGGCTCGCGTTCCTCCCGCGGCCGACTACGAGGCCCGAGATCCTCCCACACCACGTGAAGACGTACGGCCCGTTCCCGCAGGGCCTCCACTGCAAGTTTAGCCTCCACGACGACGACCTGTTTGAACCCGCGCTGTACCGCGGGGACCACCTGTTCGCCCAGGGTCTCGACGGCGCAGCGGCCGCCGCCCCCGCAGCCGCAGCGGGCGACGGAGAGCTGCCGCCCCTCCCGCCGCTGGCTCCGCCACCGCCCCCACCGCCCCCACCGGCGCCTCAGCCGCTTGAACAGGGCACGGGACCCTCCGAGGTCGCGGCCGGTAAAATGCCGGATGCCGCCTCAGCGAGCCACAACGCGCCGGACACGGTGGTGGGCGAGCTCGTGGGTTACCCGAGCGACCACCCACAGTTTGACGGTAAGAGAGTGGGACGCTTAAAGTCGTTTGGCAGGCGTTTTTTGTTCCTTTTTCTTCTTCTTTATCTTGACGGCGTAGCCTCGCGGTACTTATTATTTTTTTTTATTTCAGAGGACGGTGGACACATTTACTATCCACTAATCATTGTGATCGACGCGTCCAGCAAAGGTTGGGCAAGGGCTTTGATCTCCTTACATTGATTACCTCTCCTCCCCCCTAGGCACCGAACACGATGAAAGCATCTTGCCCGTGCTCGTCACGTACGCCGTTCTAACCACCCACGGCGGCACCATCGAAGCCAAAGTCCTCAAACAGAAAGCAATGGTAACGTTCACTCGCACCCATCCAGCAACTAGAAAGACCCAAAACCCAAATGAAAAAAAAAGCCATCCCTTTCCAGCACCACCACCACCTCCTACACCCCTCCACGAAATCTACGGCTTCACCGACCCCACCGGCACCGGCGCCGACGAACCCACCCCTCCCTCCGCCCTCGTGTCCCCCGAGGACCTCCAGACCATGCGCGAGTGCGTCGTCTGCATGGCCGCGCTGAAGAACACCGCCGTGCTCCCGTGCAGACACCTCTGTCTGTGTAGGGACTGCGCCGAGGTCTTGAGAGGGCTCGGGAGGTCTGCTGCCACGGCGGGGAGGGCGGGGGCGGCGGCGCCGGCCGCGAGCGGGGCAGCGGCCGTGCCAAAGTGTCCGATTTGTCGGCAGGGTGCGTGCTTTGGATTCCCTTTTTCCGCGTTGTTGTGTGTGCTGTCTGTCATATCCGTCTTAAACTGAAACCAAAACCAAAACCAAACCAAAAAAAAAAAAAAAAACCGGAAAAAAAAAACACAAAAAAAGTCTTCCACTCCATGATCGAATTCTCCCTCCCGACCCCGGCCGCCGCGCGCGTCCCTCCCGTGTGAAAAAAAAAAAAGAAAAAAGGAAAAGAAAAGGGCTGTGTTGCCAGGGCGCTTGCCAAAAAATCGAACTAAAATATAAGCGAAGACGGAACATGTGGAAAACAAGGGAAATCCAAAACGCTTTCTCTCGGGGGGGAGGGGCGTCGTGTGACAAATTAGCAGCCACAACGTCGACGGTGCACACACGCATTCCACTCACACCCTCAGAGATCTTCAAGCAAAAAAGAAAGAAAAAAAAAATACGAGCGTTCCACGACAATCAAAACGCCGACGCGAATGGATAGAAACTACAAACTTTTTGTAATACTAATAAAGCACAAACTAGACGTTTCACAAGGGAGGGGGAAGGGGGGGTACTTTCAAACGCAACAACACCGCCAAAGAGCGGGTGAGAAGGAAGGAAACAAAAAGGGAAGAAGATGATGAACAGAGACGATGAAAAAAGGGATTGTTTGGGAGAAAAAGAGGGAGGAATGCCCCCTCATCAAACAAAAAAAAAAAAAAAAAAAAAAAAAAAATAGGCGCACCCTACGCATACACACACACAAATTTTCACAAGAGAGATGCAAGAAATCGGGAGAGGGGGGAGAACAGTTGGGGTCGGTGTGGGAGGGGAGCAGAGGGGGGTTTCGAGTTCCGTTTGTGGCACGGCAATATGTCTCCAGAGACATTGAGGCGCGCGCGCGCGTGCGAAGAAATGTTCGGGGGGAAAAAGGGGGTTCAAATAAGGTCGGGTGGAGAAACCCGCAAAGGGCAGGTGGTTTAAAGTGGGATGGGCTTTGAGGGGGGTGGAACGGGGCGTGGAGGGAGGGAAGGGGGGTCTTGTAAGAGCAAGTCGGGTTGCGGAAGCACCCAGACGGGTCAAAGGGCGCCTGGCGGTGCAGAGTTACTGGGCAATAAGGGTGATAAGGGGGTTGGGCGGGACGCGGGAGACGACGGCAAAGGGGAAATCGTTAAAAAAAAATGGGAGAAACAAAATTGTGGAACCGGTATCGTGTGTAGGCTGGAGGAGGGGGGCTGAGCGGGGCACTAAGCGGAGGGTGGGAGGGCGGTCAAGCACCCCACATGGCGGCTGGCAAGGAATATCGAAAAAAGCAAAACGCTATAAAGGTCGAAATGTCGACCATCGAGTAGATTGTGATAGTCGGGGGAAATATACGTTTTCTGATGCGGAGTTTCTTTTCGCTGCCCAAGAAAGGAAAATAATTAAGAGCGTCTACGCTTTTCTTTCTGCTTTGCATTTGTAAAAGCCTTCACGAGTCGTTTGTCTCGCGGAGGATCCATTTGCTTTTGCGGAGGTACAGGACACGCTGGAGTTTTTTTTGGGCGGAAAGCAGATGGTGTTGCAACGACGGGGAGGTTAATTGGAAGAAGCGTTTTCGACACCCACGATCGAAAAAAAACGGAAATTCAAAAAAAGAAATGAAGGTTGCCGCTTACCTGCACAGCAGCGTATTCCTCAGTGGTGAGCGCCGACCCTGCGGCGGCCGCCGCTGCCTTCCCCTTGGCCCCCCCACTTCCTTCACCAGACCGTCCCCATTTGCGCAAGCGGCGGTACAACGGATCCGCCAACCGCGTATCGTGGCGGTCCCACTCTCGCCCGGCCGTCACAAGCAGCTCCACCACGCACGCGACCAGCGTCGCACGGACGGTCGCCGCCGCCGGGTACGTCGTCGCGGGCACCGTCAGCAGCGTCGCGACCAGGGTGATCATGCGTCGCAGCAGGTCGAGGATCGGTCGGTCCGAGCACCAGCCGGTGCGTGATAGTTCTGCGAGCCATCGCGAGAGCGTCAGCGCGGACGGCGTCGGCTCGGATGGGAGAACCGACGGCGAGGACGAAGGCGACGGCGACGGGTGCGGTGGCTGGAGCTGTGCGACAGCGGTGGGCAAGGGTGATGCGCTGGGCAGGGGCGATGCGGTGGTGCGTCGTGGTTCGAGAGCTGCTGCACTCGAGCTGTTGGGTCCGTCGGAGGTTCCCTGGACAGCAAGCTCGACTGACGCTATCGACGAGATCGAGGAGGCGCCTGTGATGGAGCCTGTCGTCGAGCCCACGGAAGAGGATGTGGAGAGCGTGCGGGAATCGGCGAGCCGCTCGAGGCTCAACGCCGAAACCGACTCAACTTCAACCAGCGTCGAGTCGGCGTCTCCTTCTCCTCCAATCTCAACCGACTGCTGAACTGCCTCTTCGACGTCGAGCGGTTCCTCAAAAATCGTCTTCGTCGTCGTCCTCGGTGTAGACATCCTTCTCCGGATGGCCTCCGTCGTCGATTCCAAAGATCGCCATCACCGACGGCCTTTCCTTCCCAGGTCTTGTTCTGCCAGAACTCCCACGCGCGCTCCTCACAGAGCCCTTTCGAGCCTCCTTGGCCCACGATTCAATGGCGCCAATCCAGGCCGTAAGATCGAGAAGAGGACCCGCTGTGAAAAGCCGTTTCATCATGCTCGTTATCATGTCCGGGGTTACCGTGCCGGTGGCATCCTCCTGCGCAGCTGCGGAAGCATTAGAGGGACCACCAGCCCCAGAGGTTCCAGAGTTTGTCGAAATGACCAGGCCCTGACTCTGTGTCGAGGCAGAGGCGGCGGCGGCAGCCGCTGCTGCTGCTGCAGCTGCAGCCGCCGCAGCAGCCGCCGCTGCCAAGCTAACGACACTGCTGCGTCTGCGCCGCACCCGTCGTCGGCAGAGCTCCGCTACTTTAGCGAAGCCAGCAATGAGACGTGGGAAGGTCTTTCTTGGAGCAGAAAGCGCCTCTCGCATCAGCACGTTCAACACCAACGTAACTGGGCCCTGCAAGATAAGGTCCGCCAAAAGCGCCGGAGAAGCAAGTATGCGTGACGAGGGAGTTGTTGTGATATTGGTTGATCCACTCATTATCGAGGACGAAGCGAGCGAGGAAGACACCAAAGGAGAATTCAAGACTGATGTCGGCGCCGATAGCGACAGGGGAGAGAGCGGGAGCTCGGACATGTTTGACGATGCGAGGGGGTGAGCGAGATGATGCATGACCTGCCGCGCTTGGAGAGCTGCTTCCCACAAAGGGTTATCCTTGTTTGAGGTGAAAGGTGGAGGGGAAATGAGTATTCGCAATCAGACTTGGAAGTTCGATCCATAACTGAACACTCACATCCATTCGGTCGCTGGAGAGGTAGAACAAACCCCTCGAAACCATCCTTAGTGCAAGGAGGTCCAACAGATCCAATCGTCCAGCGATCTGCTCCCAGACCTCGAAAGGAAGTCTGGCAACATCGGGTTTCCGACCTACACTCGAGTCCAACCACGCCGACGAGTTCGACGAATTTGAAGCTCGGGAGCTGGAACGATGCAGCAAGACGCGAAGCGGCGGTCGCGGAGCAGTCAGCGACGGACCGGACCTCCCTGGGTTATCGTCTGGACTACTGCTGGAACCGTTTGCCCACGGATGCTATGCGTTGCGAGGAAAAAAAGAAAAGTAATTCAGTATCGCACAATAAGCCAAACTATTTCTGACACAACGCACTCACCATTGGAGAAGATTGGCTGATCGGCGATGATCGCCCGTATCCGTGCTGGGATGAAAAAATCCCAGAACTGGACGACCGTCTACGCATTGACAGAATGTATGGAAGTGACGGCGGGGGGGGAGGGGGAGCGAAAGCGCTGGATCCTGGGACAGGCGGCAACGGCTGAGACAGATACCGCAGCGGAGGAGCTGAAGCTGATGCCGGCACTGCCGCCAGGTTCGATGAGCTCGTTGTGGCGAGGCTCGAAGACAGCATTGGCGGTGAGTTGAGTGGTCGCGAAAAAGGCAGGTGTGAGTTCAGGGAAGCGGGTGACGAAGAAAATCGAGACGGCAACTGCATAAAGCGAGTCTGCATGGGAGGCCCCGGTTTTGGGACCGTCATAGTGTCTGAAGGCAGGAAAGGGGACGTCGGCGGTGATGGTGGGGGTGTTGTTGGCGGAGACGGTGTGGGCGAGATCAGAGCGCCGTCAGGCAGGGCAAACGGCAGCGCGGAAATGCTGGCTTGAACCGGATCGGTCGGAGCTGTGCCGCGTGTAGACGGCGAGTACAACTGAGAAGGAATCCCACTGGGCGAAGGAGGCAACCCGGAGTTTAAAGGGGAAGACGGCCGTCCTGAACGATTCTGCATGGAGCCAGGAACTGGCGGGGGAGGTGGCAGCGGGCGTTGCACTAACCGAGCTGGCGCCGTTGCATGCCTAACCAGCGACGAAACGCCCGCATTGGGCGATTTTGGCCCCGGTCGACTGATTCCGGGGTAACCGAATTGACGAGGGTACTTGAGCGAAGCATGACTCTGGTCACGGGATGACGGCGGAGGTGGAGGAAGGGGTGCTTGGATTATTGCATCCATCGATTTGAAGAACAACGACATCTCCGCCTCCAAGTCCTGGAGATCGTCCGCTTCAGGGCTCGAGGGGCTTGAAAGCGAATAGGCAAGTGACGGACCACACGGCGAGGGAGGTTGAAGCGCAAACAGAGCGGGTGGGAGAGGCGCTGGCTTTCCGACTTTCGACAACGAAATTGTGCTGTCAATAACTACCGGCAACAAGTTCTCCTTCACGGTGATCTGCTCGTCCCCGCACGAAAACGAGTTCTCGCTCTCCGAATCTGACAAGCCGCCCTCGTCGTCGGACGGATGTGATACGTTGTCTCCGTTGTTGCCGCTCGTATCAGTTTTGGATATTGCAGCGGATCCCAAATCTGCTGCGTCTTCGGTCATTGAATCTTCCAAACTCTGGATCTCAGCTGAATCGTCCGACGGCAGCGGACTAGAGCCCAGACCATCCGAGGGGCTTGACGGTGGGGTCGTTTCCGGGAAACGGTAAGGCCGATTCGTCTGTTCAACCGCTGGGAAGCGATATCCGTCAACAGATAGCACATTCAGCGGTTCAAGCAAGAGGGTCGCAGCGCCGGCCTCCGAGGTGCTTGAAGATTTCGAGGAAGGCGCTGATCGTCTTTGTTGAAACAGATCCGCCTGCGGCGGGGCTGGCGGCAGTGGATAGGACGGCAAGGGCGCTCCTGAAGAGCTGGGCAAGGCAAGGTTGGGTCCAGACTGTGGAAACAAGGACGGTGCAGGATTCGGCAGTGCCAGCGACAGAGTTGCAGCGGTGGCAGGAGGAGGAGGGGCCAGCGGTTGAGAAGACGGGGAGTGATGATGAGGATGATGCCGATGATGAAGCGGGGGTGTCGCTGCAGAGATTTCAATGGGCGCGTTCGCACGATTGTGGTGGCCAGGGGAAGCAGCGGAGTCCGATGAAATCTGGGGAAGCCTCTCAGTGGGTCGTCCCTCGCCTGAGCGCTGCACTTCGCACGCGGTCGACGGCGGCGTCTTGGACGGCGGCAGCGAAAGTGGATGGTCGGCGTCGCTGCTTCTCATGTCGACAACCAAGGTGGTGGTGGTGGTGGTGTCCGTGGTGTCCGTGGTGTTGATGATAGTGATAGGAGGAGGAGGAGCTTTGACCGGCGGTGGCGATCCGCATGCTGCGCCGGAGGAGCCGGACTCTAGAGTGGCGCCAGGAGGAGAACCCATGGGTGCAGGAGCAGCAGCGGCATCGGCAGCAAACCCGTTCACCGATGGCAGCAGCGATTGCTGCTGCTGCTGCTGCTGGCCAGAAGAAGAGGGGGGCTTTGAGCCATGCTGGGACGCGGCAGAGACAGCGGCGAAGGCTGCTGCGGGTGAGGGAAGATCGTTGCTGCTGCTGCTGCTGCTGCTGCAGACGACGGCGGCGCCGCCGACGCCGCCGAGGGGGTTCAAGGCGAGGAGCCGGTCCATTTTGGTGCCCGCCGAAGCAAGCTTGTCTTCCTGTCTGTCAGCTGAGGCCGTTCTCTGTCTCTTTCTCCCCCTCCTCTTTCTGTCTCTCTCTCTCTCTCTCTCGCTCCTGTCCTCGCCCTGTCTGTCTCTCTCTCTCGCTCTCTCTGACTTCCTCTCTCGATGAAAAACTTCTATACTTGTAACAGAAAAATTCTCAGCACCTGAAGCAGAGACGATGAGGAGAATATGTTGGACTTTCGTGAGAAGGATAGTAAGGCGGCCATAAAGAACAGATACTACACTGCTCAAAAAACGGAAAGCCGAGGAAACACTTTGGGATTACTTGCAGGAGGGCGTGACGCAGCATATCTTTTGAGAAATTGGTCCTTCTGTGCTGGCATCGTTTTTAAAGCGTGGCTGCCTCCTTGATTTCCGACTTTTCGTGTTACGGGCCATGAATTGTCTGTTGGGGGGAATTTCAAATCCTAACAGAGCGAGCATCCTCGTCATGGAGGCATCTTGCCGCGGCCGCGGCGGCCTGCCGTCGTCGTCCCTGTAACCTTCCCATTTATCCCATCCAACGTGCCTTTTGCCCTGTAGTCGCACGCCCAACCTTGGCCAGGGATTTGGGAGTCCTGTGAAGCTTCCACATACATTCTACTACTATAACCCAATACTGGGCGGATGTTCATTCCAGAATGGATTCTGAGTATAAAGAGATAAAAGAAAAGTTATAACAAATGAGTGAATTACCAGAAGATTTGGCGGGCATTTTTCGACTCAAAAAGGGAAATGTTAGAAAAATAATGGCTGACTTTGGGAACGACATACTTATTAATTTCCTGCAAACTGCCACTAAAAACTGGGCCAAGAGAATGAATGAGCGTAAAACTGGTCTGAACGAATTGTGGGCAGTTGACAAAGATGATGAAATTCTTTGAAAAAAAATTAGAACAATTAGCGGGTGAGGCATTTTCCGCGGAGTTTTCACCACTTTGGTGGTGTTTTGAATGAGTTCTGCTGAGTTGAAAAAACGTTCCGCTTGTGGCACAGTTGCTATTTTTCGATTGCTGATGCTTCAGTACTGAACATGTATATTTTGAGACCAATGTAGTATGAGGAGAAAGCTCTTTCATTTCTGAATACTGTTTGTGAAATCCTTTCCAAGGCTTACATTGGGCAACATGCCAGCAGGGCACTGTAATTCCACGGTGGAACAGGCCTTTGGAGCGAGTCAACAGCAAATAGAAAAGCTGGCAAGCTGTGTTGCGTTCCCGCAAGGGGGCCATCAACGTTGAGTCTTCTTTCTATTTCCATTCTGCTGGGATCATTCTCCGCTCGCTTATGTAATTACTCGACGCACCTCGAACACGGCGGGGCAACCCTTTCAACCACATCAGCTCTCGATCACTAATTTTCTGCCTCCTCGCGTTCCACCCGCAGCGCCACCTTCAAAAGCCAGCGAAAATTCTGGGTTGCAATCGCGTCGGAGCACAGTTCATTTCTTTAAGACGGAGGCTGACGCGGACATTCGATTCCGAGCGGGGCGAGTTGGAACCCTCCTTACGACGAGCGGCTCACCGCACTGCGCTGCTTGCGCCGCCACATGTTGAACCATCGCACCCCCATCAGCAGCCCCACCGCCGCCACGGCGCCCACCGCGACTCCAATAGCCGCCACCACCACTGTCGGCACCGCCAACCCGCCGCCGCCGCCGCCACTTCCGCCGCCGTCTCCAACCGGCCCGTTAATCGTCAGCGACGGGTCCGCCACGGCCATGATCGTCACGCTCACCACATCCAACGCGCACTCATACGCCGCCCCCGCCGCCCCGGCGCCGCGACGCGCGATATCGTCCCACCGCAGCCGCAACTCCCGCGGGAACCGCACGTACCCAGTGTGTGACTCGAACCCCAGGAAGTACAGCGACACCCGCGTCCACCCGGTGTGGTCAGCGCCGACACCGGCGTGATGTCCAGCGGCTGCGACGACAAGGACCGCGTGGACGTGCCGTCTTTAGATGAGGGAACTACGTATGTGAGCGTGGCACCGTCCGGGTATTGGAAAAAGATTTTTGGCGCGATCTGCCGGTTGTCTTGAGGGGGGCGGAGTGGTAACGGGTTGTGGGTAGTTGGAGTGTGAGACGGAGGATATTGAAAATCAGGAGGTATATGTTCGTACGGTCAAACGTCCACGAGAGGTTGCCGTATTCAACTTCCACCTGCCAAAAAGAAACAGAGAATCGGAATCGTATCGCTCGTTAGGCCGTGGCCAAGCAGATCTCTCTCATGAGTTTTTTCCCTTATTTCACCTGGATGTTTCCGTACTTGTGGTCGGCCGGAAAGGTGAAATGGAGCCATTCCGACGGACAGTTCGTTGAGTTGTCGACCGAAACTGTAAGGTTTCATTTAATGCTTCATGCGGCACCGGGAATCCGAAAAAAAGCTTCCTTTCCGACTAACCTGGATTCGACATCCACCGCGAGCCGTCGCTCTTCTTCACGTTCGACGGGTCGCACAGGTTTGGTGCGCACTCGCCGCCGACGTTGGTCGAGCTCGCTGTCACGGTGGCTAGCGGCACCAACGAGACGGTGTCGCCAAACACATACACCATCGTTCGAAGCTCTTTGCGGGATTGGCGGTTGTTTTCTTTTTCGGGGAGCGTGAGATTATTGGTGTGTTGGGGGTCTTTTTTCAATTTGGCACGATTTCTATTTTTGGAGAGAGAGCCACAGTACACTGATGTATTCGGTACTGAGATTGGGTGAATACGAACATCTCAAAGCTACTGCTAAGGGACGCCAACCAACGGCGTGTACCTTTTTCTGTTGAATGGACCGGAGCCCCAAACTATTAGCGTGTTCCGCTCTTTCACATGTTGAGGCGCGAGGCCGGCCGGATGGAAAAAAAAAACGATTATCTGCAAACCACGTTTCTGTTAGAACAAATGCACACCAAAGAAGAAGAAAGAAAAGCCTTCTCGATCGATGACCACCCTCAACCACCCCCGCAACCTTAATCGTTACTTTCCCCATTTGGCCCGCCCTTCTTCTTCTGTCCCGCCTTCTTCTTATTCTCCTCCTCCTCCTCCCCCGCTTCCCCCACCGCCGCCGCCCCCGCACCGCCCCTCCGAGGTCCTACCCTTATCCCCATCTTCTCCATCCCCTTCCCAATCTCGTCAACATCGCGCTGGATGTGGGCAAAAACGATTTCTTTGCCGCCCGGCAGCGCCGCCATTTCCTCCATCGTCGAGGCCAAAACCTTGTGCGATCTTGCGGGTCTTTAGGAGTTCATCGCCGGGTAGGTGTAGCGGGAAGGGGGTAAGAGGAAGATGAGGAAGGGGAAAAAGATTGTGTGGTTAGTAGGACCAACATGAAGCCGTTGGAGAGGGAATGAAGAAGGAACGGAAGCAAGGACCGAGCCCCCGCTGATTTGCGACTGCCGTCGACCCAACCCGCCCCCTCCCCCCCGCAAGAAAAAGGCGCGCCTACCGGTTGCCGTACGGCGCATCTAATGGTTCACTGCGATTGGAGGAGCGTAGAATGTTATGGATTTCCGAACCAGTTGTGCACCCAATTCGGAAACGAGGAACGGGGGCTTGCAACTTACTCTTGCTTTTGTTCGTGGTGACTATTTGGGGATTTGCGAGTAGGAAAATAACATCAGTTACATTTTTTTGGGGGTAGGGGCGGAGGCCAGTGATATTCGCTCGGTACTCACTCTTGTGGCACGATATTGTGATCATACTGTATTTTGGGGCTTCAATTTGGTAGTATGAGGAAATGGGGAGCCGTTAATTACAAAAGCGCTGAGCTTCGTTGTCAAGTCTCTCAGAAGACTTCGGGGGGGGGAATCGCGGGCGAGCGCATGGATTCAATCTACTCACGGGCTCCCCTTCTTCTTCCCCAAAAGCTCATACGGCTTTCCGGAGGGCGGTATCGCCGGCGGGATCACGTCCTCCCGCCGCGAGTCCCCCGCGGCGGGCGGGATCGGGTACGACGAGCTCAGTGGGTTGCTCGACGGCCCGGCCGCCTGGGCCACCGGGTGGTTCACGCTGTGTGACCCGCTGCCGCTGTGAGGAGCCTGCGGGGCGGCGCTGCCAGAGTGCGGCGCTTGCTGCGGCACGATGCTGCCGGCGCTGGCAGGGTTGGGCGAACCAGCAGGACCGCCGTTGGCCGGTGGCCTGGGGCTGCCGCTGGAGCCGGAGCCGGCGGGAGGCTTGGAGCCGCCGCTCGAGCCGGAGCCGGAGCCGGAGGCCGCTGGGTGCTTGCCAGACCTGATTTTTTATCAGGGGGGGAACCAGTCAGAGGATGCTGGCGAGGAAACAAAATACAGCGCGAGTCGCGGACGGTCGGGTGGTGGGGCGATCTGGTTTCAGTTTGGGTGAGGGCAGAATTTACCCCGCGGGCCGTGCGTAGCAGGCGAGCGCGATCAAGAGGACGAGGAGGGTGAGGCCGGCTGCGACGAGCAGCGCACGGTTGTGGGGGCAGCGCTTAGTTTTCATTTTTTTTTTTCTTTTTCTCTCGATGTTCTCTCTTGCTTGGTGCGTTGTTTCTTGAGGAGGTTGTGCCGGTCGCGTCGTGGTGGGCCTTTGTTCTTATACCGCTACCGAATGTGGTCAAATGCGCTCGCTGAATGACTTTTTCCTGCTTTCGATGAAAGACATCGCGACCGTGCGGTGGAGGCTGGTGGAGACTGGGAGACACCCCGGGTGCTCTCGTCAGCTCCTAATTCCATCGCCGACTACTTTGGGCAGCCTCGGTTCTTTCGTAACAAACGGGGAGTGAAGATGCGATTTTCCAAAACTAATTCGCCGCCTCCACAAGGTCCTTTGCCACGCCGTTTCCGTCGCATCACAGCGCGGCGAGGTTCACCTGATCCTATTCGTTGCCGTGCTCGGCTGCCTTCCGGAACCAGTACGCCGCCTCGACGAGATCCTGTTTGAACCCCTTCATCGTCGCGGTACAACACGCCCAGGTTGTTCTGACCCGCTGCGCTTCCATTCTCGGCAGCTTTACGGAACAAGTGGGCTGCCTCGACAAGGTTCTGGTCAACGCCTTTGCCGTCCTGTGCAGCCAGCCAAGCTCTTTTTTACCAAATGAACTGCCTTGCTCCGCTGCTTTCCTGAACCAGCTTGCCGCCTCGGAAAGATCCTTCCTAACGCCTTTGCCATCGCGGTTCATTGCGCCAGGCTGCACTGACCATACGCGCTCCCCTGCTCGGCTGCTCTACGGAACCAGTGCGGCGCCTGCGCAAGATCCTTCGGAAGGCCCCCGCCGTTCTTGTACAGGCAGCCCACATTGTTCTGACCCTACACATTCCCTTGCTCTGTAGCTAGCCGGAACTAATGCGCCGCCTCTGTAAGATCCTTTGGAACCCCTTTCCCTTTGCGGTACAGCGCGCCAAGGCTCTCTTGACCACAAGCCTGCGGCGGCGCGCAGGACGCACGCCGCCAGGTCCCGCTCGAGCCTCCCGCGGGTCTCGCCGCCGCCGAGGTTTAGCCTTTCCGCGTCAGCGACGCTCCTGGGGAAGCCGTCGGCCGCCGCAGTAGTGGCGGACGGAAAGTACGTGGTGCGGGGGGTTCTTTGCGGCCATTTCGATCCAGAAGGCGGCGCGGGAGACATCGCGCGTCGTCGCGAGGCCAAAGTGGTGGCGCAGCGCGAGCATGCGCTCCGCGGCAGGGTTGAGCAGGCGCCGCTGTTTATTAGCTCATGAATGATCGGATCGGCTGGCTGTGGCGAGGGACTCATTGAGTCGAGAAGATGGGAGTGGGCGTTGTCGACTTGTGCGTTAGTGGAAGGCGCGCCGCGGATTTGGGCGAGAGCGCGTCTCTCCTTCGCTTTCCGTTTTCCAAATATCTCGCTCGAGGTCGACACCTAAGATTGGTGACGGTCACGAGAAATCTCAATAGAAACGGCGGGGAAAGAAAAACGTGTTCAAATGGCACCGATCCCCGAAAACTTACAGATCTGGCCGGCGGTGACAAAGGCCGCAACACTAGTCTCCACCATGCAGGAGCGGTTTTCGATGGTGGTTGGCAAATTTGACCTCTTACCTACAGATGTGCGAGTCCACGTAGTTGTTGGAGCAAAAAAATCATATATGACATTTCAACTCGAAATCAAGAAAACTTCTGCATTTCCAGGTGAAACTTCTTGAAACGGGAATATGATATAGTACCACCAATTGCCTTTAAGGTTTTGCAACAGACATGACAGTCATTCAAGGTGACTTGGAGATTTCGATTTTCAAAGTAACTGGTTTTCTGCTCGAACAACAACTGTTCAGTGCAAGAACACCTCACAAAGGCTGTGAATGCCACTAAAAACAGTCTGAAATCTTTCTTCTCCTTGTTTTAATAATCTATGAGTTGTTAAACATGCAATTTTCAGGCACCAAAAAATCCAATGTAATGATAAGAAATGATGTTTTTGTCAAATCCACTGATATAACTAATGCTTCTTCACCCTCTTTGCTTAAGGCTACAAAAGAGTTCCATTTACAGCCATCAACTTCAAAGCCACCCACTGGTCAACCCCAACAAGATGCTCATAAAAGCATTTCCCCATACACAGTGCCACTTCACATGTTGCACAGAGTGTGAAGACAAGTTTGTAGCACGCCAATGAATGATCTGAGCTCTTCAACTGTGAGTCTCTTCCACTCCACTGGATTTACATCATCATCTTCAGTGGGATGGAAGGCATTCTGAAGCTCAAGCTCCACCCTTCTTTCACCAGCCTTTCGAAAAGCTTTTGCATTTGTGAACCAGACAATCATTGTCTCAATGGCCTCATTCCAAACAGTCAAAAAGGACTTTCCTGGTGTGAACAGTTTCCTTGCCGAAGCAGATGAGAGCTTTTCAACTTCTGAGACAGAGAAGCTTGTTTCGACTGACTGCAAAACTGCTGCAGCCCAGATCCAACTCTTGTTTGCTCCTTCAGTTGAACAGTACTCCAAAATTGCCTCAAGGTGCTTAAGGTCCACAAGTGGCCCATCTCCTTCAATAAATGAAGGGAACGCAGACCCAGCAGGCAAAGTCAAACCAGAACTGAAAACTGAGGTTGCGCTGACATCTGAAATTGATCCAGATTTGGGCAATGCGGGCCCAGCCGAAGCAGTGGTGGACGATCTGCTTTCATCTGGGTGATGGGGTGCAGTCACTGTGCTGTGCACAACCTCAGCCACAGGATCTGAAATCTTGATTGAGGACGACTATCTGGAACATTCTGCTTGGTGGAGGGGTGCAAAGGTTAGATTCATAAAAACAAAAGGGCAACCATACCCAAGATCCCCTTCAGCTCTGCAACTTTTACCTTGGAAGCCAAGAGCAGTAGCCTGATTGATAAGGCGCTGCTTCGCCTTAAGTTTGACCACATTTGGGCTATTCTGTGCCTGGGAATCGCAGTTTTCTTGATTGTCCATTTTTCGACACAATCCAAACGTTCAGCTTTGATCTGAAGATGAACCTGCACAATTTGTATCAATCAATGCGTCAGAGCTTGAAGAATCTGCGTGCAAAGTTTCAAACGACGATTGCTGTTTTTGACGGCGTTGTGCTTACAGAAACAGAATATCATATATAGATATCTTGATTTTTTTGATATCAAGTTATGATATTTTTTGTCACGTACAACTTTTCTTCGTGTACACGGCACCAATCCCAACCAAATTTGAACTGCGAAGAGAGAAATAATGGGAAAACACGCCTTCACAGTCTTAGAGCTGTGCATGTCCAGTGCAGTCGTGGGGATCGTGCAAGTGGCCGCGATCGTGCAGGTGGTGTGGTTTTTGAGAGAAAATATCAAATGTGACTTGGCGCGGCCCAAAGGGTTAACCCTTCCTGGCCAGCCATTCCCCCTCCCGGACCGTTTGTGTGCGCTGAGCGGGCGCCTACTACAAACGTTTGTTACCCTGCACTTTCCTGGTTTTCCAATCTTTTTATATTTTGATACGAAATGGAATGACGCTCGGAAAAACACAGCAAAACAACCACCAGCACACGCCCCTAGTGAACACCTTTTGTTTTCTTCACAGCTTCGCCGTCTTGCGCTCGTTCTCGCGCAGGACCTCGACCGCCTCGCGCGCCATGTTCTCGACAATCACTTTTGCGGGCAGCACCTCGTCGATCGCGCCCGCCACCTGGCCCATCAGCAGCGGGTACGCCTTGGCCGCAAACTCGGCCGTGTCGCCGTCCGTCTTTTCCAGCGCCTCCACGTCCACCGTGAACGGCACCTTGCCCGCCGCGCACAGCGCCTTGATCTCCTCGGCGCGGTTCTCCTCCCAGTTGCGCACGTACTATTGCAATGAGAGAAAAAAGTAAGTTCCCAGCGGCACGCGCGAAAAAAAAAAAAAAAAAGAAGGCAGAAAGAAGCTCACGTCGGTGTACAGCGTGCGCAGCGGCCTCCCCGAGTAAATCAGCGTGCGAATCGTGTCGTGCACGCCGGCCTTGACCACCGCGTTCTTGTGCCTGTTCGGCGCGCCGGCCTCGACCGCCGCCACAAACCGCGTGCCGACCCACACCGCCTGCGCCCCCAAGCACAGCGCCATCGCCAGCCCGCGCCCGTCGTAGATCCCGCCCGCCGCCACCACGTAGATCGGCTGCCCGTTCAGCCGCGACCGCCGCCCGCGCAACCATGTCCACGATCGCAGGGATCAGAACCGACGTCGCGATCTCGCCCGTGTGCCCGCCGCCCTCCCCGCCCTGCGGGCACAGGATGTCGACGCCGGCTTCGAGCGCCTTTTCGACGTGCTTCGGGGACCCGATCATGTTCATCACGGGGATCCCTGCCGCGTGGAGCTTGTCGATCGCCCAGCGTGGGGGCACGCCGACGGCTGAGACGAAGAGGGACGCTCTCTCTTCGACGACGATGTCGATCAGCTCGGGGAGCGTGCCGTGCGTGCTGTGTGTGTGTGTGTGTGTGTGTGTGTGCGTGTGTGTGTCCGTATGTGCGAGTGCGTGTGTGTTCGCGAATGCGTACGAGCCAGGGTCAGGGTCTCATGAGATGGAGGAGGATCAAGGATCCCCCCCCGAAAAAACACAACTCACTAGTCGTAGTTCGTCTTCCTCGCGCTTCCGCCGACCTGCGGCAGCGCCAGGTCGACGCCGAACGGCAGGTCCTTGCGCGCGAGGTTGCGCTTGATCTCGGCGATCGACTCGCGGAACAGCTTTGGCGTGTAACCGAGACCGCCAAAAACGCCCAACCCAGCCGGCGTTCGAGACGGCCGCGACCAGCTCCGGACCGGAGGTGGGCGTTCATGGCCGGCCTGGCGAGGGGTAGGAGGGGGGTTGGTGGGATTGTGGGCGTTGCGATAGGGACGATTTGGAAGCGAGTGAGTGAGATGCGCGGATGCGAAAGGGGGCCTGGACGTCGGTCAACGGTGGCGCAAGTGCAAGCGGCGCTCTGGGATCGGCGACGGGGCACACTCCCCCCACATCTCTCACCAGAATGATGGGGTGCTGGATGCCGAGCAGCTTGGTAAGAGGCGGTCCTGGATGGATTCGGGCATGGTGGTGTTTGGTGGTGGTGGGTGGTAGTGTGGGATTGTAGTCGTTCCGGCTGGTTGGATGAGGCGGGCGAAAAAGCGAGCGTTTCGGCTATTCAAGTTAATTTTCGCGCCGCCTTTCTGTGGTGTGCTCCCATGTGACCCATTCTCCCCCTTTTCACCAAACGGCTGGGCCACGTCCGAGCCGGCGCAAAACAGCCGGCCTCCGCTTGTTGCACCACCACTCCATTTCTCCCGACCAATAATTAATCCCGCTCGTAAGAACATACCAATGCAGTTGATGATGTCAGCAGTTTACCTGTCGCTCGAGTGCGGATTGGTATCGCTGGCTGGTCGTCGAGGAGACGGTGCCGGCTGACGCCCACTTAAAAATAAACTCTCCCGAAAAACCCATCCGCGGTAAGCAAAACGAATGGCCCGTTGACGGTGGCCGAGCATTTGCCGTGAATTTGCCCCCGGCGCACAACCCACGAAGAGTCCCATGCAGGAGTTCAGATAGCTTTGGTTGCCTGTTTATGAACTTGCCGGGCCGCGGAACCTCCTCGGGAAACCTTGGCGCGAGACCCAAGCGGAATGAAACGCCCCCCGTTCTCGAAAAACTTGGTCCAACAGGCCCTTGCAGTGTTTTTTTTGGGTTATTCCGAGGCCCGTGTCTATCTGTTTGCCCTAAAAGTATTCGGTCCTCTGCCTCGTCCATTGGATGACGGCCTGTCCGTCTATCTGTCTCTCTCTCTCTGTCACGCTCTCTCTCTGTCACGCTCTCTCTCTCTCTCTCTCTCTCTCTCTCTCTCTCTCTCTCTCTCTCTGTCTCTCTCTCTCCCTGTCTCTCTCTTGTCGTCTCCTTTTCCGGTGGTTTTTTTTTCTGTGTGTCGGTCTGTCTGTCCCTCCTCTCCCTGAACTATCGGGGCAAGCCCCAAGTTCAGTCAGGGCGAAAGCCCTGACCCAAGCAAGCGCGTTGCTATTAATGTGGCCTGCCACACTACATACGTTGTGGCATTGTGGCCTGCCGCTCTTCTTTAATCCAGCGACGGTTGCCTGTGCGATGGATCAACCCTTTTTCCGGCGACTTGATATCGAACGCGACTTGCACGCCAAGACGGCGCGGCCGCCGGCGAGCTTAATCTTGATGCGCGTTCTCGCGGCGCTTCTTCCCCTCCCGTCCGTCGGTCGAAGCCTACACGGGAAAAACAGTTATCCAAACCAAAACAAAAAGGAGAGACAACGAAGCTTGTCCGGTGCGATTGCGGAAAAGGGGCCGCGTTGTTGTTGTTGTTGTTGTTGTTGTTGTTGTTGTGTGTTGCTGTTGGCGTTGCCATTGAGTGGGGTGGGCTCCGCTCGCGGGCGACCACAGGCCGGCCAGCCGGTGGACGTCGGGCGGGGGGGTTTACTCCTATCAGGGCGTGCAGTCAGTGCAGAGCCAGGAAAGGAAAGGGCTTGACTGCGGTGAGAATAAATAAATAATCGCAGCCGCACACGCACCAAAAGACTGCCACCAACAATTAATGCACTCCAAGAGGATCAATTTGCGGGACTGTGCATTCAACGAAACGCTTCCCCCTTTGTTCATTCTTTATCCTTTCTTTGCAGTTCGCGTGCCCCCTAACCCGGAAGTTTTCCAAAAATAATACTGCATTGAAAAAAACGTGTGATGGAGCGGCCCTCGCTCTTAAATAATTGATTGGCCGGGCGTTGATTGACTGAAATTTATTCATGCAGCGTCGCGCTTTATCAGTGCTATTTTGTAAATACGGACCCATTAAAATGAATATTCATTTTACGAGAGCCATATGAACGGGTGGGTAGTTTACCTGCTTAGTAAACAACCTGTATAAATGACCACTCATTTTACATTTTTTCAGCAAGCCACACGAACGGACGGACCCCTGGTGGCAGCACCCTGCTGCATGCGCCGCCTCTCGAGCCTGCCTGCGTGCCTCCTCCACCTCACCCGCTCACCCTCACTCCTCACTCACTCACTCACTACTCACTCACCCTCATGGGTTGGGCAGTACTGTGGAATACTGCAGCGCATGACAAATTGAGCAGGATGTTTTATTAACATCCGTTGTTTTTTTTTTTTTTGTTTATTTATTATTTATCCACACCAGTCCGCTCTGCATGGATTGATTAAT
>JAIVFJ010000328.1:0-65127 GCA_025765615.1 Zopfochytrium polystomum | reverse complement strand
GATCGACGCACTTCAGTGGTGGAAGGATAGTCGAGCCTCGAGCTGCGTTATGATGAGGGGAGCTTAAACTGGAGCAAGCAGGTGGGGCAAAGTCGCCTCGTTGCAGTGGTGGTAGGACAGCGAGCTGCCACTCAAGTACATGCGGACGCTGTGACCGAGGCTTCGAGCTCAGTCTGACGTCGGTGCTTCAGTGGTGGAAGGACAGCTGGATCGAGTTCAAGTACGATGCTCGGGCGATGGAAATGGCAAGCCAGTGGGGCCACGCGTACGTCCTCCAGTGGTGGAAGGACAGCGGATACGACCTCAAGTACACGGATGGAAGCTGTCAAAGGGGCCGCAAGGATGGGGCAAATCGACTGCTGCGGTGGTGGAGAGACAGCGGGTTGGAAGTGGACTGGGCTGCCGATCCTTTCAAGGACGTAAAAAGGCTGTAGTCCTTGACTGGTGGGAGGTGACGGGCATGTTCGAGGAGGGCTCCATCGCTTCAGTGACAAGCGCGAGGCCTTCGACGCCATTAATGGTCGAAGGCATGTTCCCGGCGAAGTTGAAAAATGGTGGCGCGACCATCGTGCCCGGTTCGTCAAGATGATGAATAGAAGCGCCACTCGTCAGAGCACTCAACTTATTCTCTGCAACTTTAAACACTCTTGACTCGTCTCAATTATGAACAGTGGCCAGACGTAGTACAATCGACAGAACATCGGCAGCCTCCCAGCTTCTCGCTGTGCCTGTCGCAACCTGCTTGGATGGCTCCACAGGTCACTTCTTTATCGAGAGCCCCCCTTCTGGCTGGCGGACTCAGGACCACGAAAACCTCCCCATCCTCTCTCGACTCGCAATCGTTCCTGTATCCACAACGCGACGACAAGCACCACGAGGATGACCTCGGGAAGGTCTGCAACGACCTCATTGCCCGCGCCAAGGGCAAGCAGAGCTCAAGGTCAACGGGCCCCGACTTCGACCATTCTCCTCGCACTGACCCGCGCCCGCTTGGCGATACGCGGAGGTGGAGTAAACTGCGCAGGAGCGTTGGTGAATAGGTTCGAAAGAGTGTCGCTACCGCCCACTGCAGAACCAAAGAAGCGGCTTCTTGCGGGTGTCTTCGACGGTCTAAAAAAGGAAGGCATGTTCATCCCTCTTTGCAGAAGACAGTCAAGCACTGTCTGAGAGAGAGAGATAGAGAGAGAGAGAGAGAGAGAGAGAGAGAGAGGAGAGAGAGAGAGAGAGAGGGGAGAGAGAGAGAGAGAGAGGGAGAGAGGAGAGAGAGAGAGAGAGAGAGAGAGAGAGAGAGAGAGAGAGAGAGAGAGTGTGTGTGTGTGTGTGTGTGTGTGTGATCGAAAGAAAAGAACGATGGGTGGGAGGAAGCTTTTCGACTGGCTGCGATCAAAGAGGGCGAAGTCACCACAAGCACGCTCCGGTCCCAGCTCGAGTTCCCGCTCCCGTTCCCGCTCACGCACCCGCTCCCAGCACAGCGCGGACTCCGGCACCAACGCGAATGTTCCTGTTGATGATCTGCTCACTCTAGTACGGGGCGATCGCCGACTGGAACTCGAAGGCTGGCGTGCGCTTCGTAAAGCTGGGGCGAACCGCCAGCGGCGACTTTACCGTCGAGCTTGTGGGCCGGGAGCCGTTCGCCGCCAGACCTACATCGCAGTCAGCCACACGTGGTGGGCGTTCAGTCCGCAGGCGGAAGGCTACCTGCAGGACGCGGCCGCGAAGCTTGCCCTCGTCGCCCGGACTTTGCGCCTGAGCCAGTCGATTCTTCTATGGATGGACCAGCTGTGCATCCGACAGGACGACAGTGCTGACGTCTCGGCGAACCTGGCCGAGGTGCGGGCCATCTACGCCGGCGCGGAGGCGGTCTGGATATTCGCCGCGGGGGACCCGGCGAAGCGTATGCAGATCCGAATCGGCGCGCGACCACTGGGCACTGATCTCATCGCTCTGCGGAAAGTGTACCCCGGGCTGGACGCATGGGTGAGAGACGGCTCTGGACGTTTAAGGAGGCCATCGTGGCACGCAAGCTCCTGGTTTTCGCGCACAGCCACGGCGGTGAGCTGATCAATATTCGCGCCATTGTTGAAGCCACGCTATCAGGCACCGCCGTGACAGACGCTGAGGTTGACGACGACACCGGATTCCGCGACACGTCGGAAATGCTGGTGATGAGCTTCTCCAAAATGGCTGTGGCCCGGAAGGCTGGTCTCGTCGGCCTACTGCACCTGGAGAACGACGACGGAAGGGAGCCGCCAAACCTTGGAGGGAATTCCCCATACTCCCGCCTGGCGCGGACCCTCGGGCATGACGACGGCGACACCCACTGACCTTTGCGCAGCTGGTGGGTTCGGAGCGAGGGGGCTTGTTTGCTCGTACTCTGCAGACCGCCTGCACGCCGTCATTGACTTGGTGGCCAAAGACATGTCCTCGTACGACTACGGCTGGGACCTCCACAAGGCGACGCTATGGGTTCTGAAGAACGTTCCTGGAGCGGCCGACGTCAACGAGGTTCTATGGGCTCTCGGCGACCAGCCCGCCCAGGGTTGCAGCGCCATCGCCCTTCCCGGGAGCCAGGTGGATCCACACATCGCCCTTTGAACAAACCTTCATCGTAGAATTTTTAGGTGCTAAGGGGGTCAATGGTGGGTTCGTCGACTCATACGAGAGCTGGGACCTCACGCCCCCTCGCCGCAGCGCCTGGAGAGAGGACGCGTTTGCGCGGGCTTTTGGGCAGCGACAAGCTGACACTCGCTGCTCCGCAGCGTGCATGACGGGGTCGTCCGTGACGTTTGTGCCTCGTAAGCCAACCATGCAGCAAGAGCAGTGGCGGAGGTTCTCGCCGGAGAGCGTTCCGTGACGATCTCCCCGAAGGCATGTACGCCTACACCACCGACAGCAGAGTATCTACCGGCTGCACGACAGCTTTCATGCAGCCGTGGATGCTCTAAACTCCCCGACGCTCGTGCTGACAGCGGCCGTCATCCGGGGGAAGACTGTACTGGCAGTCAGCCCGCGCAAACCGACGGAGGCGCTGTTTTATTGTGGCCGACACGTACGATAGGGGGGTCCATGATCGAAGTCCGCTCCGGCCCCGAAGGTCGGAAGGAGCTCGTCGACGTGCTGTTGATAGTGGGTCACAGATCGGATGAATTTTTGCTCAGGACACAGGATCCGGATGACATCATGCTGGAGGAGCTAGCAGAGGCGATGGTGAATACGCGGGACGGGCACAAGTTGCTTTTCCTGAATTGAAAGGGTACTTTCTGAGGAAAGTTTCTTTTGAGCGGGGCCTGTTTGAAGCGTCCCATTGCTACAAAACGTTTTGACCTATTCATCTGTTGGGCGTGGCTCCATTTCGATGTAAAGAAAACCGTCGTTGAACATGCTCAGTTGATAAGAGAAGGGGTGCATCAGGGCGCCATAGCTTTCTCAAGGGTAATTTCCGCAACGATGGGCCGACGCTCAGACAGTTTCGCAACTGGGGTGTGTTTCAAAGACACATTCTGAAGCTTTCACATCATGATGTATGTAACTTAACTCTGCAGAGACTAGCAGTGCACTGCCTCCTTGTCGTATTTGCAGCTGGTTTTGCGATGTCTTAATTTTCCTTCAGGCGCACAAGGTGACGAGACGCAGCGGAAGGGCGTCGGGTAATACAGCCTGCCTTGTCAGGCGGTAATCTTATATTCAAACTCCGAAGTAACACGTTTGGCTCTAACGTCGTTGGAGCGTCTGCCTCTGCCGGAGGTTAATTTGAGGTTACGATGCAAGCAAAGATAAGGAAAAAAAAAGGAAAACAGGGGGGTCGAGGGGGGTACAATTTGGCGTGGTGGGTAATCCGTTCCACCGAAGGTGCTATTACGATCAATGAGCGGATGGTCAACGATCGGGACCTTTCGAGAAGGCGACAGCTCTCCCCACCTCTAAATTGTCCGACCGACGCAAATTCAATATATAGCCGATGTGGGGCTTCACGAGGATATGTATCACACGCTCTGGGTTCGCGGCGCCGGCCTGGAGGCTTGGGAAGGTCAACGTCTCGTTGGCCAGCGGTCCCCGCTCGTACCCATCGGTCAGAGAGTGGGGGAGGACCCGCCAAGTGCTACAAGCGCCCACTGGGCGAGAACGAGGTCGGTGTCCGAGTGCGGGGAGGAGTGTGTGGCGGACAGTAGCACCACTGTATTCGTCGCTCCTCCTCGACTCCGTCACTATTCTGGTCCAGCTTCCAGCGGTGGCTGTTTGGACCTTGCTAAGGTGGTCCCGCATGTGGCTTTTCTCATCTTTCGGATTCATTGTTTTGGACCGCTTCCTCTGATAAACAAGACGACTCATTATGGAATCCTGACAGTAATTTGGAAATGAAGCGCTGTGCGGTGTCCCAGCGTAGGGTGACTTTTGAAGGTGGACCGCCGGACGAAGAGAGCGTCACATTCTTTGTATTTTTTATGGGTGCCCCTCGTCGATTGCCTCACCTTCACAGTCCTTCCAACTTCCTTGCGCCCGAGCCTAGTCTCCAACAGCTGCTGCTGTTCGCTACCTCGGTTCGTTCCCACACATCATCAGTCTTCCAGGGACCACCTCGGCTCCTTGGTGGTTCCATCGGCTGGAGCGGTCCAAAACTCAGGCGAAGTGATCGGAAACTCCCTTCAAATGGACAAGTCAATCCGATGAACGACCACAAATAGCACCCCCGGCAACTGCCCCCTCGCGTCATCGTATCGGAGATTGCCGTTCGGCTCCACCGCGCGGACCTCCTTTGCTTCCGCAGCGCCTGCAGGCTGTTTGCCCAAGCCGCTGACCCACTCGCGGTTCGCCGCTGTCGAGATCGCGTTCCCGCTCAGAACCCGCGCTAAGTCCGATTCTGTGCCGTGTTGGCCGCTACCGTCCGGCGACTCGCTCTCACGTCGACGCACGGCGGTGCTGACGACCCCATACCGGACGACATATTTGTCGCGTCCGAGGACCCCGTTGTCACCAAGTGGGTGGTCCACTTGACCGCCGTCGAGTCCGTCCACTGCAAGTTCGAGTACTACTTCGGGCGGGGGCACATCCCGACGCTACTTCCAGGTCCTCAGCGAGCTCCCCGCCCCCAGAAAGGGTGGGAACAATCCGGCTGGAGCCGTACACGGAGGCGTTCAACTCGGAACCGTCTCTGTTCGGCTGTGATTTTCCACATTAAGCGGTTCCCAAACCTTCGACACGTCGTGCTGGCATACGTTTCGGATTTTGACCACGTTGAGGAGATCGCCAAGACGTGGCCGGGACTCGAGTCGCTCCATGTGTCTCTGGAGCAGGAAGATTATGTCGGCACGGATCCATTCGACGACGGCGTCAAGCTACCTAACCTTCGGAGGCTCGTTCTACTGGGGTACAGCTGCGGCGAACGCACGTTGGCGTCTCCTCGAGTCTGTCGGGCAGCCACTTTGCCGATCCCCGCAGACGGGGTCTCCGACCGGACGGAGATATCGCATTGACGATGTGCACCCTGTTTCTGGAGCAAAGTAGGAGTAAAGAGTACAGCAAGGCGGCGCACAGATTGGTCTATTTGTTGCCATTGCCTGCGGACGTTTATGACGAAAAACGTGCTCAGAGCTTGTTCCCTGGTGCGCGTGTGGAGTGAGGACGAACCGGGAGGTCGGTGGCAAGCCTTGGACGACTCCGATCGGTCACTCTGTTTTGGGGGAAGGAAGAGGATGTTGAGCGGAGATGACTAGGACTCGGAGTGATTCAAGTGGTGACAACGAAGTACAACAAGCATTTCTGGAGGCAGGTTATGAGCCTGATGGAGCGTTACAATAGGAAAGCACAACATTCACTTTCGTGGTCCCAATGTCATGCGAACGTTGAGCGAGCTACCTCTCGACGTCCCTTCGCGCCATCCAACTATGCTTCGGTAAACGGCCGCTCCCAGTCACGATGCAATACGATATACTGTCTCTCCTTGCGCTTATCCAGCGGTACAACTTTGACTTTCACAAGGACGACAGAACTTGAACCCTGCTGCGCATGTGCGAGAGTTCTCCCTGGTGCTCGCCTGCTCAAACCTCCTCGAGCGCCATCCTCTCAGCTCTATCCAGCTGAGTGTGTCATCGCGTATCTCACCCCCAGTTCGATCTTCAATGTGGGAGGCGCACAAACCGATTTCACTCGGGACGACGAGGACGACTCAATCGACTTCACGAAGAACCTCGTCAGCCCTCATCCTTCCATTCTTGTGCGCTGTCCCCGTCTTCCCCTTCTCACGTCGACGCACTCCGATTTCGTCCGCGCCAAAACTTCGATATGTTCGCCACCTCCGATGTCGCATGATGCGCTTCGTCAAAGGTGGAGTGTGGAGTGTAACACTGAGGCTTTAATAACTCGGACCTCCAACTGCGCTGGGGTGTGACAAAGACGTGGTTGCGTGCGCTGGCAGGTCGTACGTAGTCGATGTTAACGTTGTCGTCATCACTGCCGTGGCTGGTATGTCCGTCCGACCGATTCAGTGACTTTGAAGGCCTTCGCAGCCACGAGAGCAAGCGAGCGAGCGTTGCCTTTTTCCCTGTACGGGAGTGAGTGGAGGAAGGAGCGTACACCCTTGCCGAGGGCTGCCTTTGCGCGAACGGGCTGTTGCTGCAGCTGCCGCGGCAGTCGCTGAGCGAAGCCTTTTGTTAATCTGAGGTCCTCTCACACTGCCATCGCGAGTCGGAATATCCTCTCGGTGCGGCGGTGGAACAACACCAGGGAGGAGGCCGAGCGATTGACGTCGTGAGCCAGGTTTTGGTTCTCTCGGCCTCTGTGAGATCAACCCCTACGGTTCTTTCTCCATTCACCTATTTATTTCTGCATAAGACTTTACTCCTCACCCGCCATACTCTTCTCGATATCTCTGCCAGCCGACCACCCGTCGTAGCAGCTGCGCATGCTTACGAACAACACCGGCCGATGAGTCAGCATCCCAAGGAGCGTTCCGGCAGCTCCGAACGAGGGCTTTGAAGTAGGTCATCGTCGGCCACTGACTCAGCCACGCCTTGGTCAAGATTTAGTTTGTGTATCGCAGACTCTGTCGATGCGTGAAGTAGATTGGTTGATTGATTGATTGATTGCAAGACTAACGCACTTCGGGACGCAAAGCCAAGTGCGAGTGCAAAAAGTATTAGAAAAAGTAGAAAGAAATATTTACAAAAAAGAAACAAAAAAAAAAAAAACCGAAATCCCCCGACTGTATTATTATCCACAAAAAGAACTAAAGTTTCGAGAGCAACAAGCGACCCAAGCTCAAAGGGAATCGCAGCGCAAGCAACGGACGACGACGCACCGAACGACAACCAGCCACTGCTCATGCCCGATCGCGAGATGGTTTCCAGAGATCGCAGCCAGGCTGATCCGCCTCATCAGCCAGAGCTGGACTTTGCCAGAATGTGCTTCCATTCGTCACTGTCCAGCCCCGCTACGTTCTTCAACACAAAGAACGTCGTCGCAACAAGCTGAGGAGCTCGTACGCGCTTCCAGCCAGCCAGTCAACACAATTGTGCTGGAGACCCTAACGGAAGAGGACGTCAAGGACGGACTGCTGCATCCCTGTAGGCCCGGTACCTACTGCAGTCGCTGCAACTGCGGCGGCACCATGGCTGACTTCATGCAGCTGTTGAATAGAACCTACTCGACTCTCTGCAGTGCGTTGACTCGGAGGAGGCGAAGAGGGACCTTGGTGCCGATGGGAAAGGACTCAAAGACACGAAAGACGATGCGTGGGAGTGTAGCTCTGATTACGAGGACGCAAGAAGTGATATGGAAGATGAGGTGAGATATGAGTTCCTCCTCGGCAGTTAAAAACTCACCATATTCAGATCGAGCACCCGCTAGCGCCGCTTTTTAAGGCTAGCCAACGCGATATTCTTTTTGCGCTTCTTCACAGTCTATCCGATGCCGCACTCGAGCGCATAATCCCAACGCTGTTTAAGTTCAACATCCCCATTCCGATACTATTGTCGCCGAGATGCGATGGAGCCGGCCTGAAGCAGCTGCAACACTTGAGCGAATACCTCTACGGCAGGAAGACGTCTTTTATAGTCTATCTCTCTGTCGGACCCTCCAAACCGTTCCGCGGGGCGAAAGACTTGAAAAAATCAATCGGCGTATGTCACAACTTATTCGATAGCGTCGAGACCTTCATCCCGGGATCGATGGACATTGCATTCCAAGAGCGCGACGGCGAAGTCCTTGGATTTGTTGCAGCTCGCGTGGAGCCCAATGAGCCAAAGGACTCACTATTCTCGCGGGTGTTAGATGGCTTCATCGCGGCGGCTGCGTTAGTGCTGTTTGGTGTCGATGCAGAAGATATTTCTCAAAAACCTGCCCGTGCCGCGCTGCAGGCCTCGTGGGAGAAGGTGGACAAAGCGACGTCGGAGCAAGTGAAACCGATTCTGCTCTGTGATTTCAATCCGAGCGTGGGCGTGAACAAGCTGCTGATCGAAAAGTTTTGCAGAAAAAACAAGCTTAACTTCAAAAATGCAGTAATGTGGACAAACACAGCCAACGGAATCGCATTTCTTTCCCGCTTGAAGCAGACATATCGGTTTGACTTCGAAACGGTATTTCAATCAGTCCCTGAGCTTCAGTCGGCGATTGGCAAAAGCATGTGGCAGCCTGACGCGGAAGTAGATGCATTGCTTTGTGTGATCAAATCGTCTCTCGATAACTCAAGCAGCTTCTTGCCAATCACAGCAAAAACTGAAGAGATTTCAAATATTGCTTTGGCATTCAAGGCCAAGTGGACCTCCGAACGAACCAGGATTTGGGCTACGAAACAGCCAGTGAACTACTGGAAAGGCTAAAGACTGAACGAGAAGAACTCGCTTTGAATCCACCAGAGAACGGGGTTGCCCTGCTGTTTTGCGCAATTTTGCGAAAGGGAGATCCTGGCGTCATGAAGCAGTTGGGTTGCGCGCCTTGAGAACATGTTTGCCTCGGAAAATCGATCAACAAACAATAACCTCCAGATCGAGTATAAACCGCGCCGTGCAGGATCATGACTTAATCAGCTCCTTGGAAAACAAGCGGCAACTGAATCAGCAAACCTCAATACACAGTTTGTGGCGCGAGCTGGCGCATATCTATGATTTGTTCACGAACGATAAGAGCTTTCAAGAACGATACTTTTTAAAAAGAAGCGAAGTGGTTGCTTACTACTGCGACTGGATGAATTCTGGACAGGCCATGCAGATTCTTGACAGCTCATCAAACCACGTCATGAATGCGGATTTCGTGTCCCAAGTTCTATTGAGTGTCACAGACACTATTTTTCGGAACCTTCAGTCACGCAAACAAGCCCTCGAATGCCTGACGTTCTGCATCAGGTAATCCTCAGCCTCCCGTGCACTATTATAATTCTTATTTTTTTTTCTTGCACTCAGCATGATTGGCGCTACCAGTTCGGGAAAGTCGTTCCTTTTCAACATGCTCTTCTCATGCGGCTTTAAAAGCAGCGCCGGAACCTGCACCAAAGGAATCTACCTTGCTGTCATGTACACTTTTTTCAACAACAAATGCGTTGTCCTATATATCCTCGACACTGAAGGACTGATGGCAGTGGAGCCTTCCAGCAGCGATGCTGCGAAGGAGCGTGGAACTCAATTCGACAACAAAATGGCATTACTGTCATTCCTCATGTCCGACGCCGTTCTCTTCAACGTGAAAGCCGAGATTGGATCAGACGTCGAAAATATTTTGCAAATATACGTCGCTCAGCTGGAGAGCCTGCGTCAGGCGGATTTCAACGTTCCGTGCATTCATTTCATTCAGCGTGACATGTGTGATTTGACGAAGAGGATCCAGCAACACTCGTTTCAAATAATGAAGGTGAGATTAACGTTTCGTCGCTAGTTTTCTCGGTGAGTGTAACACACACTCTCCCTTTTACTTCTTCTACATCAAGAAAAGCTGGGGGATAACGCCAAGGAGCTCGGAATATTATCAATCGATTCTATTGTGAAACTGCACGAAGACTTTATTCACCTGCTCCCACATCCTTTTGAGCGTACCGGACAAGTTGACGGGGAAGACTTGACGATGGCAGCCGACAAAATCAGTGCCTTTTTCTCAAGTCGCGTGCGAACGCTTTCATCATCATTGTTGGAGACGTTGATTGAGGAAGAAAAATGCTCGGGAAAATAAAAAAAAACCGAACCATGGCTACTTTTTGCGCCGATCTCGAAGCTACTGTCACTTGCGATTCACACACAGGCTGGATTCATTTACTTGAAAAATATGGTCAAAATTAAAGAGCAAAACATGCTGCGAGAGATCATCACAAAGCAGCTGGATGCGGTCTCGAACTTTTGCCAAGATTGCAGGGTTCTAATCAAAAAAACCATAGATACACTTAGGGAGAGCAAATTGCTCGCATTGTCGGAAGTGGACATTCAATTCAAGAACGACTTAGAGTCGGAGTTTGTTAATCACTTGGAAGCAACGAAAAACGAGCTCAAAAGCTCCTTTGGAAAGGACCAGAAAGCTCTCGACGAGAGTACTAGCATGATGACTACGTATTATGAAAAGGCTAAACTCAATGTTTTGCAAGAGTGGAATCTGGGAATCAGGGAGTTTCGGCAGTCTGGTGTGCGGCAAGATGCATTCTCATCCATGGGGAAAGTCATCGAGACTGCTCTGGCGGATCAGGTTTCGTGGATGGATAAAATCAAGAGCACAACCCCAAAAGGCAATACCGAACTCATTCGCGAGTGGAAAGTCGATGAGATGGCCAAGCATCTTGGGAAAGACTCCTTGGACACAGTGAACCGATTCATGAGAGAGCAGAAAAGGCTGCTACAGCTCGGTGAGTGTTCCGAGAATGACGCACTGGAACTTTTGGACCTCTACATTGAAGTGAGACTTCGATTTGACTTTGAAGCCAAGTGGGCACGGATTGAGGAGCGGGGTCGCGCTCTATACAAAGAAATCGCTAAATCTCCCGGGAGAAGCACAGAGTCTCATGTTGTCGCCGCATTCAACAACGCAGCAAAATTGGAGGATCGATTCAACGGAACGAAAAAGTACAATCAGCTTGTCAAAAAGATAAATCGCCCAACTGTTATGCCCTCAAAAACTGTACTGTGTCCTAAAGATTTCGAGCGGCCTTTTAATGAGGAATGGACAATTCCAATTCTCAACTGGAAAAAATCAAAGCGAACCGAGCTCAACACCGACGTCATTGGAGAGTTCAATTCGCTGGTGAACGGTTTTGTCAACTCCATCAAAGAAGATTCGTTCTCTCTTGATGAGAAGACCCTCATTGGATGGATTAAGGCGCTGATCAATAAGCTGGTTAATTTGGATGTTAGAGAGCCAAATCCCTTGATGGTACGTGTGAATGGCTTCCTTAGTTTATCATTTTCTAAACAGCAAAAACAGGACTACTTTAGATGGAAATTAAAAGATAAATTAGAATCAAATCAAGAAAGATGGCTTACAACACAGCTGGAGAATTTAGCAGGTTTGAAACCTGAGTTTTGGGCCAAAGTCAAAGCCTCCCAAGATGAGAAGAAGCTACCAATGGCTGTGTTCGAAGAAGCCAAAGCTTTAATCACCGCACACCTCGAGTCAGGAAACGGAATCGACCAAATTGTCGAAAATAGCCTCCATAAATGGGTCGACTCCAAAACATTTGCCAAGTACCTTTACGAGAAGACAACGGATCCAAGAACTGCCAAGCCTGAAGATGCAATCAGCTACTATAGTACACCCACCGAATTTATCAAGAGTTTCTTCGAGAAAGATCTGAAAAACGACGCTATAGACATCAGTGTTCGTGCAGAGGTGAACGCCCGGGTGAACGAGGCGCTTCGAGCAATTGAGCAAATTCAAGGAGCGCTGAAGAATTTCGTCACAGAGGGGTCGGCGGAAGCTTGCACAGTCTCCAATGTTCTCGACTTCAATGTGGACAGGAAGCAATCCCTCATGAACGTTGAATTGAAAACCACGGACATTGCGGAGGCATCCTTTGCAAAGGCCAATATTGTTGTCCCGGCGAAGTTGACTGAAATTTGTCGTGGTTGAGGAAATCGAAGGCTTTCACAGAGAAACTCATAGCAGCCGACGACGATATGATAATCGAACTTAAAAAAGATGCACAAACGCTGCTGGGGTCAAACAATATTGAGCTGCCAGCGAATTTTCACGTAATTTTGAAGCACACCAAGCAACATCCGTGGGTGTTTGATGGCGAAAGTCTTCGCTTGACCACTATCGTGTTTGATAGCTCGAAAACTATGTACGGCAACGTTAGCATTCAAGAACCTGTTGCTTTTGCAGAGAAGCTTTGTGACCAGTTCACTGCATGGAGGGAGCAGCTGCGACTAAACGGGAAAGAAAACCTCGTGGAGAATATCCTTCAAGTAATGACCAAATCAATATTGAAGGAGCTGCCTTCCTACTGGAATAAGTTTCGTCCGTGTTCTTCTGCATGTCCCTTCTGCAGGGCTCTTTGCACGGTAAGCGTGGAGTCTACAACTGAAAAGCAACTCTCGCCCTAAAAAAAAAAAAAATTCCGCCTGACTTGTCACCTCCGCCCTTGCATCCGCGATCGCCCACTGCGCCCCTGCAAACATGGACGCGCCCATCGTGCCCTCGGTCACGACTTCCTCCACCCGTCACCTCCTTCGTATCTCCGTGACCAGCCCGAATAACAACAACTGGCAACCGCTTATCGACGAGGTCGCTCAAGCCTGTGCCGCAAACTCGATCCCCCTTGCTGCGCCCATCACCATTTCACGCGACCCTCCTTTCCTTACTCTGAGTCTCACTGAGGAGCCAACTACGGAACGCATCACCGAGATTCAATCTTCCGTCTTCACAGAGCACACTGTGTTCTATAACCGGCTGCCTCGCGGGCTTCCTCCGTTCAACGCAACCACTTACTTGGAGAATCGGGATTTCAACAACATACTTCTTGTTACACACCTTGCCCCAGGCGTCCTTTCCGGCACTTTCCCTTCTCACAGAACCTCTACCACTTGCGCCCCCTCCGCTCCCTCCTCCGTAAAAGTGGCGACATCCTTGATATTGCCTATACCCAGAACCAGACTACCGCCACCACCTGTGCCTTCGTTCTTTTTGTCAACCCGCCCCGTAACTTTCCCCCGTTTGCCTTTGTTGAAGGCGCTGGTGTCGCAATCCGCCTCCGCGAAACCCAGGCCCAACGAGAATCTCGCATCGCTGACGAAAACTTTCGTACTGGCGTCCTCTTCAACCTTCCCTCATCACTCACTGCTTTTGATTTGGGCCCTCTAGCAAGCAACCTTGGGTGTACCTTGATTCGCAACCCTGGCTATTACAACCCCACTACCAACTCCGCTGGCCGCTCCAACAAAGCCTTTTTGATTTTCCCCCACCGCACTGATCTTCTCTCCATCGGAACCTCCATCCGCATTAATGGCCGCCCCACCCCTTTTCAACCCTACCTAAACGATGACTGTACCCCCTTTCGTTGCTGTCAACGCTGCGGTTCTACTGAACACCTCACTGCAACCTGCACGCTCGCAGCACGCACCAACTTCCGCCCCCGCCCTCGACCCGCCCCCATTATTAGCAATGTACCCCCAACCCCCTCCTGCTGATTCGACCGTGCCCCTCCCCCTCCTTCCCCCCCCCATCAGGCAGCTTTCTTGGAAATGTCTCAATTCATGAACGACATGCGTAGTCTGATTACGCAGCACGCGACCCACCAGCAGAAGGTCGCGCAGACACAAACCTCGGAACTCGTGGCCTTTCGCACAGAGCAACAGAATATTGCCAACTCTATTCGCAATGACCAGCAGACAGCCCTGCGCGAAATGTCATCGGCCTTGGAGACTGTCCGTCGAAATATTTCCAACCATTCTGACAGCATCAGCTCTATCAGCGAACGCCTCACCACCCTTGAACACCGAGACGGCTTCGTTCTGAGTGCTGTCCAGACTCAGATTGACAACGCTGTCGCCGAAATCCATACCCGTTTCCGTACTGAGGTGGTAAACGCACTCCTACCCTATGCGCAGCAATCTGTCGAACAGGCCCTCCTTTCACATGGGGCTCCTTGTGCCCACAGCCCCCTTTGATCCTCTTGTGACACTACTCCATCTGCTTCCCCCAACTGTGATGTCCCCATGAGTCACACCTCACCAACTTACTCGTCCGCTGTTACTGGCTCCTTGAGCTCTCACTCTGCTTCTACCTCTGCTGCGCGTACTGCCAGCAGCGCCCGGCGTTGACTACATCCCTCTTTAAAAAAAAAAAGGATAAAAAAAAAAAAAAAATAAAAATAAAAATAAAAAAAAATAAAAAAAAAAAACATTTATATATACAAGACATATCCATTATCAATGCCACCTCCCTCTCCAAACTTGGGCCCGCCTCCCCCTCCACCCCCTCGCTTTGCCACTTGGAACGTGGGCCGTAACTTTGTCGCCAAATGCTCCTCCATCCTAAGCTGGATGAAATCTACAGGCACTTCCATTCTTGCGCTCCAAGAAACCGGTTGCACTGCCACTCACGCCACACACGCCGTCCGCCAACACGCAGCAAATAACTACATTGGCATATTCACCGACGCCTCCACCTCAAAACACTCTGGCGTTGGCTTCATCTTGACATCCTCCTTCCATCGACACGTCATCAACACCATTCGTCACTCCAGCAGGGGCCTTGCCATCACCCTTTCATTTCATCGCCGCCGCCTTTTCCTCCGTTCTATCTACTGGCCTGCCTTGCGACAGTCCCCTGAAACTGCTCCTCTTCAAGAGTGGTGCACCAACCTCCTCAACCATGACTCCGCCCAACCTCACCCAGCTTATTGGTTTGGTGACTGGAATGCACTCCTTTCTCCTCTCGACCATAACACAGCAGCTCCTATCCCCCCCTCTCGCCGTGGTTTCCTACCTACTCTCTCTGCTTGTGGCCTCTCTGACACCTTTCGCACCGTTCATCCCAACCTCTCTGTTTACTCCCACTCCTCCACCAACTCTCCTTACTGCTCTCGTCTCGACGCCATTTGGCTATCTGACACTTTTCTCCACCATCTTGCCTCTGCTCATATTGCTACACCCGTTGACTTCCCCCATCTCTCTGACATCTCCGACCACCTTCCCTGTTACATCATCCTTGCCCTCTGTCCATACACTACTTTCTCCTTTACCCCCATTCGGCGACGCATTCCCTGCCCTTCACAGGCCTCCGAGGACCATAAACGCCAATTTATCAACGCAGTGTCAGCCGCTCTCCCACCTCTCCAAGCTGACCTCGCCGCCTTGGATTCCACGCTTACCCCCGCCGAACAAACCTTTCTTACCCAACCCTCCCTTCCCTTCGAATATCCCTCCATTGGTCGCTCCTTCCTATACACCCAATCCCTGGACACCATTTCTTCCTCCCTCCATGAGCTCGTCGCCAGCGCCGCCCGACGCTGTCTCCCTTGCTCCGGCTCGTCCACAACTCCAGCAAAGACTGACCAACGCCTCGCCCCTTACATTGAGGCTCGGAAGAAACTTGAGGACCTTTGGAAACAACTACACCGTGGTACCCTCCCTCTACACTCCTTTCTTGGCGCTCTTCCTCCCCTACCCACCTCGTGGAATGCCTCCCCTGTTCGTGATGATTTGTGCCTTCTCTTTGCTCGCTTCACCAGCTCCATTACATCGGCTACTTCCTTCACCAACGACGCCCTCCCTCTCCTGCAACGACTTCGCAAAGCAGTCTACCGTGCACAGCTTTCTGCGGCAGCCTCACTTAAACGTGCTGACATTGCTACTGCCATCGACCGTCGCCAGGATTTGTTCTCCACCGGCAAGATCCGCAACGTCCTCAACAACATCCTCAACCGCAAACGGTCTAACTCCAGCATTGATCACATCTTGGCAGAGACCCCAGAGGGTCCTGAAATTGAGTACGACCCAGCCAACGTCCCACGTCTTTGCCGCGAGCAGGTGGAACATTGGTTTCGCCCCCGGGACCTTCACCCCTTCCCCCCCACCTCCCCTCTCCACGACGAAATGAACCCCCGGCCTTACATTCCTCCGCACACTTTCTCCCACATTATGCTCCCCCCTTCTCTTGAAGAATGCCGTTCGGTCCTTGAATCCCTTGCTCCTAACAAAGCCCCTGGCCCCTCCCAACTCTCTCGAGAACTCCTTCTCTCATCAGGCCCTGATGCAATCTCCCTCTTCCTCTCCCTCGTCCAACGAACCTTTCTCGTCCTTGACGTTCCCTCCTCTTGGACCCTCACTGCCATCTTCCCCATACCAAAGAAAGATGCATGGGGGGGCGATGTCACGAACCTCCGGCCCATAAGCCTCTGTGAACTCGCAGCAAAAGTAGTTCAAGGCATCCGCCTTCGTCGCCTTTCACATATCCTCACCGCTTCCCCCGAGATCCTTCGCGGCCGTAACTTTTCCGCCCTTCCTGGCTCATCAACCCGATCCTCCTCTCCACTTGGTCCGCTCTGCCCTTGATTTCTGCCATGAAAACTCTTCCCCGCTTTTCCTCCTCCTCAACGATATCAAGAAAACCTTCGACAGTGCCCCTGTTGCCGGCCTGCTCTCCGCCTGGTATCGTATACGACTGCCCGAATCGTACGTACGGATGCGTGTCACCAACCAAGCTCGTTTCCGCTCCTTTGTCATCACGGCCTTCGGTCCCTCCCCCACCTTCCCTATTGGCACTATGATACAACAAGGCTCGCTAGAAGGACCTCTCGACTGGCGTATCTTTTGGGACCCTGTTCTTTGCGCGCTTGACAAGCACACCCACGGCATCACTTTTTCTGTTAATTCCCCCCCCATCCATGCCTGCCCCCCTCCTCTCACCCACTCGACCAGTCTCAGTTTCTGGCTTTGCCCTGGTTGACGACACCAACACCCTCTCTTGCTCTTACCTTGATCTACAACACCAGGCCGACATCCTCCACGAATACCAGTCCCACAACAGCATCGAGTCGAACACCCGCAAAATCTTCATTTCTGCCGCCAACCTTCCTACCAACAGCCCTCGACAGATTATGTGGGGTCAGACCCCAATCCCCATCCAGCCTGACTCTGTTTCCTTCCGCCACCTTGGGAATTTCTTCTCTGCCGATGGTCGTTCGAGTTCTGCTCGAAAACAGATCTCTGCTGCCATTTCTGATGTCCTCACCACCATCCAGGGGAAGGTGATGGGGGACAAACTTGCTTCATACATTCTTCGTAACGTCTTACTTCCTCGCATCCGCTTTCTTTGGAAAACTGCTATCCTCCCTCGCACTTTCCTTCTGAATGAAACTGCTCGTCTCCGTCGAGCCTTCAAAAAACTGGTTGGCCTTTGTTCTTCCTTCCCCTCCTCCATTATACATCATCACCTCCTATACGATGTTCCCGACCTATACACCGAATACTGTTCCGATATGTTTGTTGATTTACAGCTCCGTCTTAACGACCCATCCTTGATTGGTTCCATCACCCGTATTCTTTACCAACGCCTCCAAGTGACATTTTGTCAGGCTACTCCTCTCTTCACACATCCTTTTCCGCTCCCCTCCACCCCTAAGCACTTCACCGCATCTCTTATCCCCCTCTTATTTGCGAACAATTACTCTATTACTTCCTCTCATCCTCCCCTTTTTCGGGTTCGCGCTCACCCAATCTCCGATATACCTTGGCCCACGCGTCTTCAACTCCTTCCTGACCTTCAGCGCTCTCACATCTTCTTTTTTGAACAACTCCTTACCACCTCGTTCAGACCCAAAGCATTCCGAGGCCGCAGCAGGGCCAAACGCAGACTCCGTAACCTTTACACTTCTCTTCTCCCCCACTTTGAGACCCTCCCCACCCTCCGTTCACGTCAATTCTACAATATCCCCCCCCGCCGCCGCCTTTCCAACCCTTTCAATTACCCCCTCTATCCAATTCCAATACTTCCTTCTCCCTGCGCAAGCCCTATCCCGACCTTTGCTCCTCAAATTCCCCCCCTCCCCCTCACACTCGATACCGACGGGTCCCTTCGTGACACTGGCTTCATGGCTGCTGCTGTTGTTTCCTTGGAACCCCCCTTCTCCTTTGCCGTTGCCCTTCCCCCCATCGCTTCCTCCTCTGCCACTGCTGAGCTTGTTGGTCTCCTCTCTGCCTTGATTTCTACCTGTCATCTTCCAACCCCCCTCACCATTCAACTTGACAACAGCTCCGTCGTCACTACCTATAACCGTCTCTTCTCCCACCCCACCAACTCCATCCCTTCCTTTTCCCTTGCCACCCTTGGACCCCTCCCCCCTCCTCCCATTGATCCCCTTACCGTTTCCTTCCGCTCCCTTCTCCGCTCTCCTCTGGCCTCCCTGTGGGCCCTCGTTGGGCAGGCCCTCTCCACTCGCATCGGCCCCCCCCCCGTCAGTTGTCTGGATTCGTGGACACTCCGGTTCCGCTGGCAACGAAGCAGCTGACCACCTCGCTTCCCATCTAAACGCCACCACACCACCCATTGATATTCCGTTTACCTCGCAAACACTTCTACCCGCCACTGCCTTTATCGGCAACACAGCAGTCCTAGGACACCTTCGTCGCCAACTCCGACGCCTCCATAGGCACACACTTCACAACAGCCTCTCCAATTACTCCTTCACTTCTCCTTTTCGTGACTCTTTTGCTTCTGTTCAGTGGGAATCCACGTTCCTTGTCCTTCACTCTGGCATTCGCCCTTCCTTCTTGTTTGACACGCTTCCTGCTTCTCATCGTCGCAAATTCCGCCTCCAACTCTTTACGGAATCCCTCCCCACCCAATCTCGACTTCACCTTTGGTACCCAAACGCCTACCCTGATGGGTTTTGCCGCCGTTGTTCAACTCACACGGAGAACTTCTCCCACATTTTCCTTTGCCCTGTTGCTCAAGACGCCCTCCTTGCTGTTAAAAACTCTCTTGCCTCTGCTTTAGCGGCTTGCTCCCCTTCCAGTGACCGACCACCCACCCCTCACCTGACCGCCCCCTTTTGGCTCGCTCTCCCGGAATTTTCCTCCTCTGCCAACGCACCTCTCAACTTCCTCTCCCTTCTTCGCGGCATTATTCCTCAGTCCTTTTACGACACTCTCTACCACAACGAGTCTTTCCCCGCCGCCGACGTTGTTACCGCCCTAGTGCGCATTTTTCACGACTTTCTGCTTGACATCCACCGGCTCATCTGGCGCCCTCGCTGCGACGAGACCATTCTCTGGGAGCGCGACCACGGCATCTCGCCTTCTGACAAGCGCCACCAGCGTCCACCCCGTTCCCCCACCCCACCCTCCTCCCCTTCGCCACCTCCTGCGTTGCCTCCTGCCACACCCCCCACTTCTCCACAACCATCCACTCCGCCCCCCTCCCTTCCTCCCACTCCCCAGGTCTCACCCAGACCCTCCGCATCCCCTCCTCCTCATCAGCCTCCTGCCCGGCGACAGCGACAGCCTCGCACCCCTCAATGCAACACATGCGGTCGCTTTCATTCCAACAACAATTGCCCTCCGGACTGGCTCCTCTCACGCAAGGGCATCCTAGCCTGGCGGCAACACTACCTCGGGTTCCTCCGCCCCACCCTCGGCACCCTATGGATTCGCCGCACTGTTGTGATTCCTCAGCCTCCTCCGCGACAAGCGCTTCCGCGTTATCGCAATCCTGAACCCCCTGACGTCCCCTGAGGATCTCCTCCCTGCTCACATTTTCCGCGGTGTTGCCATTTCCCATTTGCCCTCCGCTCACCACCCTCTCCGCTGTCCACTGGACACTCTCCGCAGGGCCTCGGCCCACCTTATTCTCTTCTTTTCTCGTTCCTTGGTTGTTGTTGCTTCTCTTCTTGTTGTTTGTTTCCTGGTAGCGTTAACGGCTAGGGTGGCCTGCGCGTGGAGACACGCTTGGTTCTGTCAAGGTTCTTGGCTCCCTGCCATACCTGCGTGGCATTTCACTCTTCCCGTCACGCAGCTTCTGGCTGCGTGGAATAATAAAAAAAAAAAAAAAAGCAACTCTCGCCCTAAAACAAGCTAAAAAAAAATTTAAAAAAAAAAAAATTAAAACTTCAATCCAAAGCTTCCAAACGACAATCACCAGCACCATCGAACCAAGCACGTGTTTCCCGCGTTCAACGGAACGGGGTGGGACGAAACCTCCCATCCCGTTCTTGAATCATGCATTGAAGAGAACATCCAACTTAGTTCCATTATCCACACCAAAGATGGTAAAACAACGCACATCAAGTTTCTCGAGTGGATGAAGAAGATGAACGACAAGTGGCTTCCTTTAGAACGTGCTCTCCCGACCGACGGGCATTTGGAGAATTTGAAGCGCACGTGGATGCGAATTCGCCGAAAGGTCGTTGCAGAATATGGACTCGTAGACAACACCCCGGAGGCGTGGAATTTTTATGACAGTCATGTGGAATTGTCAAAATGAGCTGTTTGAAATAAAACGAACACACCTCCCCTCTCAGATTCCCTCCATTGTCATTTGCACACCAATTCCCACTCCACCCTTTGGGCATGCGTTGCAGCCACTCTACAGTCTTGGGTGGCCCCCCTCCCCAAGTTTCCTGGGTTCATGGACACAACAGCGAGATTGCTGGCAACGAACGAGCAGACAAGCTGGCATCATCTGTACCCTCAACTTCTGACCCAACCTCTTTTCCAATCCTCTCACAACAGATCCTCCCATTCACTGCCTTCATCTCAAATACCCCAGTCTTGGGCCAACTTTGACAACAACTGCGTCTCCTCACAGGTCTATCTCATCATTTTGCTCTTCTGACCACCTCAGCCTTTTTTGCCCACATCGCCCACAACCCTGACCTAGTTCATTGGGAGGCCACGTTTCTCGTTCTTCACTCTGGTATTAACCCTCTTTCCTCTTTGGCACCCTCCCTGGCTCGGCTTGTCGCAAGTATTGACTTCAAATCCTCAGCAACACTTTGCCCACCCAAAAAGTTCTAAGCCAACAACACCCTCTAGTCTACCCTGATGGGCTCTGTCATCGATGCCACCACGCTTTGGAACCATAGAGCATGTCTGGCAATGCCCTGCAGCTGCTGACAGCATTACCATGATTCACAACAACTTTGCTGAAACTCTTTCCTCCTCTGTTCCTCCTGAACCTGCTGGTTGCTCTCCTCCCCAAGCCCATCCCATTTACTGGCTCTCCCGCCCTGAATTTCTCTTTGATCATCAATCTTGTATCAATTTGTCCTCCCTCCTTCATGGCTTCATCCCCAATCCTTTTATGACACCTTATTCTCATGTGATAACCCCGCTGCCTCTGTCCTTAAAACCCTTGTCACTGCTTTCCATCAGCTCGCTTTTTGATTCCCATCGACTCACTTGGATTCCCTGTTGTGAGGACACTATCTCTTCAGAGAAGTCAAAGTCCATCAAGCCCTCTGACAAGCGCTCCAAGCCCCGCAAATCCCCTCCACCAAATTCCCAGGCCCCTCACCATCGCTCCCCAGCCTCTCACTCATCGACTTCTCCAATTGTCAACCCTTCCCTCCCTCCCACTCCATCATCCCACGGAACTCGAACAGCCCTTCACCACCCTCTCAACCTCGCTGCACCATGTGTAGTTGCTGGCACTCCACAGATATTTGCACTCCGCAGACACTTGCCCAGGCATCTGGCTTTCGCACACCAAGGCTTCTTCCAGATAGATTGACCACTACCTTGGCCGCATAAAACTTGTTGCAGGCATTATCTGGCTTCACCACGCAACAGCACTTCCCTCACACCAACACACAAGAAGCCACTCACCACCCATCTTGTTATGAATCACCCTCTGGAAACCTCTGGAACCTTCTAGAACATTCCTTCATGGAACCTTGTGGAACCTTCTGGAGCCTTCTTTGCTTTCCTGACTTGTCTTGTTGTCATTGGTATCATTGGTATCATTGTATTACTAATTGCTCTTTCTGGAACTTTCTTTGAGTCTTGACAAGGAAGACTCTCAAAAAGTATAAAAGGGGGATGGGGGACCTGTCCTATCCCTCAAGTGAATTATTGTTTCTAATACAATCATCACTCCTCTCAGTTCCTTGTCTGCCTTGTCCTGTCCTGCCCTGTTTCTGACACATCTCCTGCTAAGCCTGATGTTCACTGAGCCCACTCTTGCCTTTCACAATCTTGACATGGGCAGTAGCCTAATCTGACTTATCCCAACCCTCTGACTTTTCACAGCTGTTCCCCTCTCTTACTCAGACCTCCCTCAGACTTTGTTCTCCATTTTTTCTTGTTTCTGCCTTTGTCCCCTTCTCCTTTGATCATTGTGGCTTTATGTGCGGTGGAGATGCCTGACGACCCTATAAGTCCGTAGTGCATGGGGTGGGTTTGCTGAGGTGATACCTGGACGTAGTCTATTACAGTTCACCGTTGATGGCTCTTTCTCTTCCAACCAGCCCTTCAGGGCCAGCACAATGAAAAAAAAAATTGTTTGAAATAAAACGTTCTTATTCAGCGCCACCGTATTTCATTCCGCCAACTTATTTTTCTGCATTCTGGATTTGATGTAAAGCTTCCGCTCAGCAGCTCCTGCCATTCTGCGCCAAGCTCTGCCACGTCCAGCGTCGTGGGACATGATGTCGCTGGGAGTGGCGACGGTGCCGCATTATTCTGAAGAATCCTTGGCATCTCGGTGCTCCAATTTCCGTTCCATGTAGACTGTGGAGGGCTCGTTGCCAAAACTTTTTCTCATGGAGCAAGAAGCAAGCTTCCAGCGCCAAGTGTTTTTGTTTTTTTTTGAAATGTTCGACAACAAAACTACTCTGATAAACTGGAGCATGAACTCTGAAATTTAGAAACACAAAAACGTTGGCTCCTGTTGAAGAACTTCCTGGACTTGCGCTTGGACTGACAGAAAGGTATCCTTTTTTTAGTCGAATAACTGGCTTCACATGAAAACTCTACCTTCACGAATACGAATGTTCATTGTGCATTCCGGCCACTCTTCCACGTGGATTCCCTTGATGTCCCTCAATGCATGCAGCTGCCTGAGCTCTTCAAATACGTCCTTGAGCGTGTCATCACGATGGACTTCCAATTGATAATAGTTTCCCTTGTAACCTACAGCGATACTGGATTTTTTGCTGTCTGAATACTCCAATACCCTGAGCGGTGTGGGATTCAGCACCATTTGCGGTGGAGGTTCCAATGCCCTTAGTGACGGTTTATTTCCGATCTAAGCCATGTTGGTGAGCAATAAAAATAGATGAAGTATTCACCAAGAAAAATGCATGTACTGTACTTGACGCTGAGAAAAGGCCCTGTGCTCTGCGACTGTGCCCCCTAGCACCTTGTTTGCCAATGACGCCACGATTTCCAGTTCGCCCGTTTTCGGTGCATCCAGCTTCTGTGCGTGGGTCGACAGTGTAAGATGGAAGGCTTGAAACCCCAGTCCACACGTCGCAAGGAGTCCAACCACAACCGTCACATCCCTAGAGGCGATCCAGAACACAAAGACAACCACTCCAACGGAAACAAACAGCACCCCGTTGGTGACGAGCCTGACGTGCTCGTGGATGGCGCGAATGAAGGTGTAGACAAGCGACTGCAGGGAGCTCATTCCGAACATACCAAGGAATATGGTTCTCTGCATGCTGCCATCCACGGTGCAGACGATTTTGTCTAGCTTGTCATCCAAGAGCTCGATGACACGGTCCGTTTTGGTGTCGAGCATGGTGATGACCTGGCTCGTGTTCTTGTCGATCACGGCGAGGCTCCGTCCCACGCCGACGGCGAGCTCGTCGACGACCTTGTTTGAAATTCGCTCTACGACTTGAACGGATCCTCCGACAACTTGCAACATCCTGTCCCCGGCCCCGCCCACGGTTTCAATCACTCGTCCCGTGTTGGAGTCCAAGATGGCTAGCGCCTTTTCGACATTTTTGTCGATTACGCCGACGACGTCCCCGACCTTCGCGTCGACTCTCTCAATGACCTTGCCGGTCAAGCGGTCGACTACGGCCAGGGCGGTTTGGGCGTTTGTGTCGATCGTCCGGATGACCTGGTTGGTTCGGCTGTCGATCACCTCGACACCCTTTGCGACGACTCTGATGGTTTGGTCGGCTCGCACGTTGATTGTTTCGATTACCTTGTCGGCATTCCTACTCGTTCATTCGAGTTAGTGGGGATGTTGCAAGAAGGGGGAGGGTGACGCACACTCACTTGTCGACCACGGCCAGCGCCTTGTCGCCGAAATCCCCCAACTTGGCGAGGGTCCTGTTCGCCACGGCCTCGGTGCGGTCCAGCGCGTGCTCGACTGTAGCCGCGGCCTTGTCGACGGCCTTGTCGATTAGCGAGTGCGCCCTGTCGATGAGCTTGTGGCCGAGCTCGCTGGCCTTGTCCACCGCCCTGTGTGCCGCGTAGCTCAGCAGCCCGCCAAAGACGCCGAACACGGCAAAGAGGACCATTATTATTATTATTTGAAAAGTGGCAAGTGCAAGAAGCAGAGCGTGTGTGTGTGTGTGCTTCTTTTTTTTTTTTTTTTCTCTTGTTTTTACTATTTTCTTTTGTGTTTGCTTTGTTAACTTTTTTTCTTCCTTTCCTTCCAAGTGCAAAAAGTTGCCAAGCACTTTGACCAAATGGGCGAATCTAGCTTCTCCGTCCCAACCAGTCCCACCCCAACGTGTTCACTCCCCCCTTCCCTTCCTTGCGATACCATCGTCCGCTTTGCTTTCTTGCAGACTCCCTGTCACTCTCTGCAGGGGCTTGCCCCAAAAGCACCATGAACTTGAACTGTTCAGCGTTTATTTCCATGGATTTCAAATGATGCTACAGAACTGGCGGACAATGTCGGCAAGTTGATCGGGTGCCTCCCAATACACCATGTGTCCGCAGTCCAGCGACTGAACGACTAAACGGTCATCTCCAAACGTCTGCTTCATATCTGCGATAATATCCTCCCGCACATAATCTTCGAACGCTGCTCGCACCAGCAACACCTTTGCCGGCCGCGGGGCCTCGTCGCGCGGCGGGTTCGGCACGTCGAGCGCCGCCACTTCGCTGATGCCGGCGATGATGGCGGTGGCGGACCAGCGGAAGCGGAACTTTTCGGCGTTGCAGTTGTACGGGTCGCGGAACTGTTCGAGGTGGTTCTCAATGTCGTTCTGGACAGCGGGATGGGGTCGGACGAGGGTTACGCCGTCGTTTCCGAAGCAGCCGGCGGCCGCGAGGGCGCTTTTGTGAAGAGATCGTGAGCGCTCGAGGGCGGCTTGTTCGACAGAGTCGAAAGCATTTTTTCTCGGATCCAAGAAGCTTTCGGCGAGTGCCGAAGCTTTCTGGACGGGCAGCTTCAGCTGCAGGGTAGCGGCACAAAAATTCTCTCGTTAAAAACAAAGCAAAAAAAAAAAAAAAAAAAAAAAATTGCACTACTAAAAATCGCAAGGTCTTTCACTCACCCCAGGATCGACCAGAATGAGAGTGCGGACCAGCGCCGGGTGAGCCGCCCAAAAGTGGAGTGACAGAAACCCACCAAAGCTGTGGCCAAGGAGGTCGACGGCAAAGTCCGCACCGGCGGCGGTGGCGGGCGGCGAGGACTCGCGGTAGGCATCAAGCGTTGCGGCTACGTCGCGAATGTGCTGGGCTACCGTCCACGGTGCGTCTCGGGTGGAGGCGCCGTGGCCTCGCAGGTCGACGGCGACGATGGTGCGCGCGGTGGGGAAGACGGGGTGGGCGGCCTGCACGTCGGCGAGGAACCGCCAGCGCAGGGCGTGGCCCTGGATGCCGTGGATGGCCAGGACCGGGTGGGCGGGCGTCGCGTCAGGGTTGAATACGTGGAAGCTGAGGACGGCGGCGGCGGCGGTGGCGTGCATCAGGGATTGCCGAAATGGGTGAGTATTTGGCACTGCCCTCACCCCTCGATCCCGCAATTTTTACTTGACATATTCACTGGCAAACCTGACGCGCGTCAAAATTGCCAAACTGACGCGCGTTGTCTGGTCTGGCTCATTTGACAGAGCCGCGGCTGGATCAGTCACTGGACGCGTTCACGGTGCCACAAAAAAGGAATGCTCATAAACCCAAAGAGCATGGTGTGGGGTCGAACGGGATAACTTTTTCGATCTCGAAGTGAGCTCGGCTCTACTTTGCGGTCGCCAACAATGGGAAGGTTTTTTCCCTCCAAGCTTTGATATGGCTTTTTATGACCCGAAGCTTTCAGCTAAAACCGCGTCCGCCGCCGCCTCCACCTCCTCCGCAAACCTCTCCGCCAACCGCACCCTGACAGTCCCACCCCCCTCCGCCCTCAACGCTTCGACAATCTCGCGGCACCGCTCCCGCGCCGCGGCAACCCTCGCCGGATCCCCGTCCCGCCCCCCGCAGCGCAGGGCGTCCGCCAGCGCGCCGAGCACCGACACACGGAACCGTTCGACGGCGCGCGCGGCGTCGCGGCGCCGCGGCCGGCCGTCGCGGGCAGCGTCATCGCACGCGCGCAGGCCGAGCGAGTGCCATCGATCGACGCCGTCGAGGTCGCCGAGGCGTCCGCACGCCTCGACGCGGCGGCCGTAAGAGATCGGGTCGGGGGAGACAAGCGCCGACGTCGTGGCAGCGGTGGCATCGTCGCCGACGAGGCGGGCCCAGACAAGCGACGAGAGTGCGGCGCCGCTGCCCGCTGCCGGGGGTGCCGGCTCAGTCGCACTTTCGCCGCTGGCGGCGGCACGTGCGGCTGCCGCCTCCATCCTTGCGCCGAGCTTGAGCGCAACGTTTAAGAACGCCGTCCCCGTTAGGCCCGCGAACCACTGCGGGTCCGCCGCGTCGTCGTCGATGCCATCAGGGAGCGTCGCCTCCACGATCGCTGCTGCGCCGTCAAGGTCGCCGCAATCAATCAGCGCGCCGACAGCTCTCGTCGCCAACACCACCCCAACGTCCCCCGGCTCCTGCTGGTTCTGCTCCCGCGCATCATCCTCAACCTCCCCAGCGTCGCCCGCCGGGGTGTACACCCACCTGCCAGCCTCACCCCGCTTGCCCCTCCGCCTCGCCCCGATCTGCGCCACGAGTTCTGGGCTCGCGACGCCGGCCCACCCACGCGCCGACTCGTCCGCGGCCTCGGCGGCCCTGCGTCTGTTCTCCGCCTCGACCGCCGCGAGCGCGCGTTCGGCGCGGAAGCGGGGGACGCCGCGGATCGGGTGGAGCACCCAGTCCGTGTAGAGCGCACGGACGGCCGCGGGGTCGCGGAGACGGGCGTACAGATCGATCGCGAGGACGTAGGTGGACGCGTCGGGGGGCGGGGTGACTGCGCGCGGGCCGGCGCTGCTTGCGACAATTGCGGTGGAGGCTGTTCCTGCGGCGGCCCCGTCTGACAGGGCCGGAAGGAGTATCCACTGCTCGAGCGCCTGCTTCGCGAGGGCGAGGTCGGAGTCGGTGGGCGGGGCGGGAGTGTGACGGACAGCCGAATTGGCGCCGTCCTCTTCGTCGTCCTCGTCCTCGTCGGTTCGGATTTTCGGTCTTTCCGGAAGGCGGGGGCGGGGGTCGCCAAGGAACACTGCCTCCGAGATTGTTGTTGACATAATCCGTATGTAGCGGTTCGCGGCGTGAATGGACACGGGCAACGCGTTTCGAACGACCGACGCCCAGACCTCCTTCGCCAGCGCGCGGTCGCCACAGCGCTCGGCAACCGCAAGCACCGCCTCGTGAGAGTCTGCCGTCCATGGAATCGTGGACGCGAACGCGGTTCGCTGGTGTTGAGGCTGCAGCTTTGCGGCATCCGGAATCTCTGGGGCTACGGATACGAGCGGAAGATGGCCCGCGGGGGAGCCAGCGATCTCGCCTGCGTTCGCTCGCGCAATGGCCTCTGCAAAACCCATCTCACCCGCAGCAGCGATGGCGGCCCCAGACGGCGCTCGCCAGATCGCGGCGATCGCGCGGTGGTACCTAACAGGATCGCTGATGAGGAGTCGGAGCATTGAGTGGTGGTCCACGTAGGAGAGGCGTTCCGCCAGGACCGGGTTCGTCGACAAGAACGTGTACACAACGAGCGCGTCGTGCACACGGCGGACAGACTGCAGGTGCCGCAGAACGGCAAGCTTATCGTACCCTGAGAGCAGGCGGAACCGCGAAAAGTCGATGGACTTGGTGAGCATCGCGGGCTCGGCCTGTCCGCGGACTTGCCTCGGGGCCAGCCGGGCAACGATTTGGCCAGGTGAGGGATCTGCCGGGGGCGCTTCCCGCGCTGCTCGTGGGCGCCGCTTTCCAGGCCGTTTCAGGCTCGTTCCGGACTGCTCATCGTCGTCGCCGTATTGGTTGCGTGCACTTGTAGGTCGTAGGTAGAGGCTGTCGGAGTCAACATCGTCATCGTCGTCGTGGCTGGTACTTCCATCCGACCGATTTGGAGACTTTGGAGCTCTTCGAAGCCAAGGTGAAGGGCCTTGTGGAGTGCGGGCGAGAGTTGACTTCTTTCTGCACGGCAGCAGGAGAAGTAAGGAGGGACCCGGCGATCGAGGGTTGCCTCTGCGCGAACAGGAACAGGCCGTAGCTGCAGTGGCCGCTGCTGCAGCCGCCGCTGCAAGGCCCGTTGATCGCTTCGTGCTTGCAGATCCGACTGCGATCGCGATCGCGATTGCCTTCATCGAAATGGACGGTTTGACAAGGAAGCAACGGTGGGCGGAAGGTTGAAAGTGGAGCACGAACACCCCGTTGGACAAGCGACGTGAGACGCGCTGGCCCTGAGCGCGGGTCCGCGACTTCTTGCTTCTCCGCTTCCTGAAGCGTAGCCAAAACTCACCACCGCGCGTCCTCCGACGATCTGGCGTGATGCAAGATGGATGGGACAAACAGGCCACTCGCCTCGCCGAAAAACGACCCTCAAAGTCGTAAATATACTTACATGTATGTGCGGTGTCGTCCAAATGACAGCAGCGCTGTCTTTCAGTGCGCGTCCCTTTCTGCCTCGCAGCTGATCTTCTTTATCCATCTCCTTGACTCGGTCAATCCGCTTGCTTCGTGTGGGCAAAGCCATCCGACTCCTCCTTGGAAGTGAGTCGCGTGGAATCCCCGCCGTGTTGACGCCTGCTGAAGTGCAGTGTACGTGCGGCGTCTCTGCTAAGCCGCAATTGTTGGCACCGTTCTCCGCGAGCACCGGAATTTTCTTTGCCTACGGTCCAAGCAGCGACACTGCCAGCAATCAACCCATCGGGATTGCCCAGGCAATGCGTCTCGGGCCTGCCTGCCTGGGCATTCCGCCGATTTGCTGATGTTGGGTGAGACACCGCCAGCAAGGCGCATTAGGTAATTCGGGAGTCTGTCTTTCCCCTCCCTACCAGCTGACAGAGCACGAATCATTGCGGACCAAGAACATCGTAATCAGACCCCCCCAAGAAGAATCAACTCCCCCAACTCTCATTCCCTCCCACCCCAGCATGGCCGCCGACTTTTCGATTCCTGTCCTCATCTGCACTCTGATCGGCGCCCTCTACCTCTCGCTCCTGATCTCCATCTGTCTCGTGCTCCTGCGTCCCGCAGCAAAAGAACGGAATACTAGCCTCATATGGATCGCGGGATACTTGACCGCCTGGGCGGTCTTGCGCATCCTCTTCTACGCCAGCATTTTCCTGCTATTCACCACCCTGAACGTTGTGGAACTCTACGAGTCGTACGCCGTCTTTGGCGCCCTCGCCGTGCTTCCAATCACTGCGGCCAACCTGCGACATTTCGCAATGATGTAAGGAAGCTTGCTTGCTTTGTTCTATCCACTAACGCCTTCTGTCGTCGCATTTCCCTTCGGCAGTCAAAATTTCAACACTGAGATCACCAGGCGGCGGGTTCAAACGGCTTTGGAGTGCCTTGTCGTTGTAGCTGGCGCTATCGGGGTGATTGCGGCTTGGGTGATCGCCCGCAGACAAATGTATTACTCATCGACCCAGATCCCTGAGACTGCGAGGGTCGTCCTCCATATAGCGGACTGGGCTCTTCTCCTGCTCAGCGCTGTGCCCCTCTTGACGTTCATCAACAAGCGTCCGGACATTGGAGCTGGAGTCGTCGTCACCGTAATGGTGCAGGCTCTCCTCCAGTGCGGCGAGATGGCTTGTAGGTTCTTCTTCTCTGGCTCTTTGGAGTTTGCACGCTTATCGTTCCCCGTCTCGCGATTTGTCCGCTTTGCAGACAGCGTTTCCCGGGATTTGAATATTCGCATCGACAGCTTCATCGACGAAATCTTTTATGACCTCTTTCTCCTGATGTTGTCGGAGGTGATCATCGTCATCATCTTTTTGGCTCGCCGTCGCGGATTCCTCTTCGTCCTGCACGGGCAGGCGGCCAAAGACGAAACGCACATTCAGCTGGAAGAGTTACCAAGCGGTCAATCGGAGTGGAAGTAAAATAAGTCAAGTCTTCCATTATAATTGGAGGAATTTCAAACTACAAGTTTCCGTGTTGCTCAAAGAAGAATAACAAAAAAACGAGCGCATCCAAACGAGGGCCGACTTTCTTTCACTTTCCGCTCCCTCAAACTGGCTGTGAAACTCAACGACACTAAAGGCAGTACCGGCGTCTCGGTGGAGCAGTGGAGCTCAAGAGTCATTGCCTCCACCGTGCAGTTGCTTTGCAGCAACGACGACGAAGAAGTGGGACAGTCGAAAGGGGGCACTGGCGAAAGCGGGGAAGTCTTTCAAGTTTTTTAATTCACTCTCTTGATCCGTGCGTGGGTTTGGAAAAAACCAATGAAAAATGCGGAAAACTATCAATGGGCGTGATTTACACCGCCGGCCGTACATAACGTCGTGCAAATCCTCACGGAAACCCCTGAGGCGTGATCCATACCTCGAGCTTGTTACCGTTTCCCTGCAGCTGCTTGCTTTTCCCGGTGAAGCTGGAAAAATCCATCTTCGTGCGCGCGAGAGTACACGAGGGATCCCAGGACTCTTTCCACCACCGCTTGATTTTTTCTGACTCAACCAGCTCCATGGAGCGCGAAGAATACTTCAATCCAAGCAGGAGTTCGGTGCTGCCTTGGCGTGAGGTGGAGGCGCGGATGGGCTCGGCTTGGAGGAAGGGCAGCCGATCGAGGGTGGAGAGGTAGAAGGCATCCATCGCGGCGTTGATTGCGATGAGTGAGTGGCAGATGGAGATGACAGCATCCGAGATCAGGAGCATGATTGGCTGAGAATGGTGGAATACGAAAAATCGATGGAACTACGCTAGTCTATTTAATAGCAGCGAAAACTAAACACAGAGCAGCTTCCCCAACACCAGAGTCCCCTTTGTCTTGGTTTGCGCTGTCAATTCGTACCTCTTCCTCGGTCCGTCTCCTGATAGTTTCGATTCAAATCCAATCGCATTAATTGTCCTCCTCGTCAACCTCGTACCAATGCTGCCTCGGGTTTCCGGAGCTCTCGATCGCCACCCCTTGCTCCCTCCACCACCGCACCGTTTCAGCAAGCTTCTGCGCCGTCATTGGGAGGCACCACTTGAGCATGTAGCCCCGGTAGCGCATTTCCAATCCGCTGTCTTTCCACCACTGCAGCACGTCGATCATGCACCTCGACGTCGCGGCGTGCATCGCGCCGACCGAGTACTTGAGCTCGAGCCCGCTTCTCTTCCACCACTCGAGGACGGCAATGCGGCCGCTTCCGCTGGCGCCGTCCATAGCGAGGTCCGTGTAAGAAAGCGGCGCGCGCGAACGGGACTTCCACCACTCGAGGACGTGGACGTGCCCCCGTTCGCTGGCGGCATCCATGGCGTCGCTCGAGTATGAGAACCCGCCCTTTCCGACGGCGGCGCCGTACTCGCGCCACCACTCGAGCACCTCAATGTGCCCGCCGTAGCTCGCCACGCCGACGGCGTCGCTCGAGAAGAGCATCTCTAGCCCGCTGTCGCGCCACCACTGGAGCACGTCGACCCGTCCGTGCTCGCTGGCATCGTCCAGCGCGCTCTCAGAGTACTTGAGCACGACGCCATCGTCACCCGCCGCGGCGACTTTCCACCACTGCAGGACGTCGATGCGGCCGTTCGCGCTGGCGGCGTTGACGGCGGTGTTCGAGTACCGAAGCTGGACCAGGCCGAGACGAAAGTTGCGGAGCCACCAGTCGAGGACGGGGATGTGGCCGTTGGCGCTGGCGCCGTTGACGGCGGCGCTGGTGTACAGCAGCGGCAGGTTGCTGCGGTGGAGCCACCAGTCGAGCACGGCGACGTGGCCAGCTTCGCTTGCGTGGTCGATCGCGGCGGAGGAGTACGACGAGCTCTTGGCAGTGGCGGGGTTCGTTACCCTGGATCCGTCGTCGCTGGGGGGGGTGGTGAGTGTGGAGCCGGCCGGCGCAGCCGCAACAGCGTGCGAGTTTAAAAGAAAGTCGAGCAGGGCCAGGTCGCCGCGGATGCTGGCGGTGTCCATTGGGCAGCGGTGGATGGCGTGGAGAGCATCGACCTGGGCGCGCGAGAGGCGGAGGAGGGTCGCGAGACGGAAGCGGTCCGGGTGCGGGGGAAGGTGGGCGAGGATCTCGAGGGCGACCGGGGCCGGCGGCGGCGGCGGAAGCGAACCCGCCTGATCGCCCGGTGTCGTCATTGGGTGGTCAAAGGGACACTTTCTGACTTTGACACGGCAGGGTGGAGGGTGTGGCGGGAAAAGATAGAAAACGCTTGCGTACTTCGCTCAAACGCCCTACTCTGCCGTTGTTACCAAGCGCCCAGGCAAGCCACATATGCCTGGGCGAAATTCGGAGGCATTCGGGTTCGGTTGTCCCCAGCATCGCGAGGCCTGTAGTCTCTCCGCACAGCGTTGAAAAGAAGCTGACACGATCCTATCTCCGCTGAAATTACCCGCCGGTTGGACCTCGAGGACCTCAGAGATCTGGTTCTCTTGTGAGGGTGGACTTCCAAGCGGCATTCGGAACCCCAGAAGGAACAAAAGAGAACAATAACATCATGAATCGAGAGTTGGGGAAAAGAAAAGATTCACTTTCTGGCCCATGACTGCGCCGCACAATTCATAACGCTGCGAGGCCCGTCGCATTGCCACCACCTTCTGCACATGCCGAGACGAAGCCGCGGGGTCGCGGCTGCCCGCCGTCACCTCCGCCGCCACCCAGAGGCACTCGAGAACGTGGTCACCGGCGCCCATCACGTCCTGCGTGGCATTGCCGTGCTCCTGTCGCCCTCCGACCTCCTTCGGCTCCGCAGGGCTTCGCGATCGCTCCGGGACGCAGTCGATGCCGCCGTCTTCAGCTCGCTGTCGTTCGCGGTCCGCCACCTGCGCACGACGATACTGAGCGCCGCTGCGTCCAAGCGGTGGGGGCTGGCGACCTTTGGTGACCCGAGACTAAGTGCGGGCAGCTACGCTCCCGAAGGTGGCATCGCCTTCTTGCACAAGGCACTGCGAAGGAACTCGCCCTGGCTTGCCTTCACTTGCTTCATGCATCACGGTGATGTCGACACGACGGGATACTTTTACGGGAACGCTCTCTTCCAGCGCGCAGGATTTCCCGACGATCGCGATCGTTGGTACCCCAGGGCTGATCTCCCCTCCGCGTCCTTTGTGGTTGAGCTTCTGGCGGCCATCCCTTGGAATAAGCTGCCGTCAACCTACTGGGCAGGGCTGGCGATACTTTTCCAACTCGACCCCACCATCATGTCTGTACTGATGCAATTCAGGCGCCTGGATGACTCCGGTCTTGACCACTTTTCCTGCCGAGAATGTTGCTGGGCGTCAAGAGACTTTTTGCAGTGCTTTGAGAAGCGTATGACATCGAAGCTGCCTCCGCCACCGTCCCAGTTCAAGCCCATGTTGCGGCTGTTGGCGCAGGCGGCCCCGCAAGACTTGGATCTCGCGTACGTAGACCCAGCCCCGCTGTGCCTCAACTTTTCGGGGTTCGTCGGGCTGGCGGCCTCCGTCTCGCTGTTTCTGGAGGTTGAGGCCCTTCTCGCACAAAGAGGCCGATCCCTAGATGTATGCGCGACGGCAACTTTTGCAGCTATGCGCCCTGCTGCAAGGCCGCTCCTCGAGTTCCTGACCACTGACCGCCCCGCACTCCTCTTTGATATCGCCCCAGCCGTTTTCGTCGCGTCCGTCCTGAATAATGACACCGACGTCTTGAGGACGTGTTTACCGCGGATCACGAAGGGTGACGTTAAACTAAGCAACAGGCTTCTCGTTCTCAAAGTAACCATCACCCTCGTTAACTGGACTGAATGCCACCCTCGCGATCACGATTGGAACAACTTTGGCACCGCGGCATTCGTTCTTCGGCAAGCAGCGTGCCAAGGCCAACTGACCAATGTTTCGCTCATGATGCCCTTCATCACGAGCCTATCTGCCAACGACGTGCAGAAGTGCATTCTGACCGCGGCAGAAGCAGTAGTCACCAAAGAGGAGGGTCCTGCCGACAGAGATATTATGGAGCTTCTGCTTCTGAACGCTCCATACCCGCAAGCGGTGCGCCGCCGCGCGTTGGTGGGCACGGCGAGGTCTGGGCGCACAGACATGATCCCGTTTTTGCTTGAGGACGCGGTAGACGAACACATATTGCGGAACGAGGCCTTGCTGGTGGCTGCAAGCGTCGGCCAAGGTGACGCCGTTGCGTTTCTCCTGCGTGCGGGGGCCGACATCGATTTTTGCGACGAGCGCGGCTGGAGCGCGCTTCATTTCGCCGCGTCAGCAAACCTTGCCGCCAGCAGAGGTGCTCGTGTAGTCCGCCTTCTTCTTGCGCGAGGCTCCAACATCGTCGCGCGAACGCTCGACCCGGCCGGAGCTACACCTTTGCATTGCGCCGCCGAGCACGGTGTCGCTCCGGCTGCTGCGGCTCTTCTGTCTGCCGGCGCTCTGTCTGGTCTTAAAGACGTAGTGGGCCGCACCCCGCTCCACCTTGCGGTCAACAACAAGCGAAGCGCACCGGCAATAGTCAGCCTCCTCCTCGACCGCGGGGACGGCACGGCGGCAGCCAGCCACGACAGCGAAGGATGGACGCCGCTGCACGTCGCCGCTGTCCGAGACTGGGAGAATTACGAGCGCGATGGTCGCGAAGTCGTGCAGCGGCTGCTGATGAGCGCACATACGGACGTGGACGCACGCACCGCGGGCGGGCAGACCGCGCTTCACCTCGTCAGCTGGTCCGACCTGGTTGAAATGCTCATTGCCCGAGGCGCCGACGTTAATGCAAGAGATAACCAGGGAGATACGCCTGTCGCGGCTGCTACTAGGCGGGAGGACCGCAATATGGTCCAGATCCTTCTGAAGTGTGGGGCATGCGGTGGGGAACGTCCGCAATGACTTTCGACCGAGTCCTATTCCGAGGAGGAAGATGAATGAAAAGAAGGGCTTTTGATGCCAGGGTTTCAGTTTTCTTTTGGCGAGGTGTCTATATATATTATTCTCGTGAACCCAGATGTTCCTGCTGCTTTGGCGTTTGAACGTGAGATGAACGATTGAACGGCACCAAACACTGATTCTTCTTTGACAACACGTGGTCAGGTTGCGACGTGCAGTAAAACTTGGCAAAGTCAAATTCACAATCTGTCGCCCAGTCCGCCTCGTGGTTATTAACTTCGTTGACGACCTTCGAAACATTCACTCGAACGTATTGATAAGCTGTGCGACTGGCTGGGGAAGTAGCGTTGAGCCACGCGGCACTGAACCCGACGTCAACGGCTGTGGACATGTCCGCGACCAAATCAAACGGACCCGCAGACGAGTTGGATGCAAGCACGGTGTACTGCACGTAGGTCTCCAACCCGTGGACCATCTTGAACGCCACATCAATCTGAGCGAGGGAGGCTGGCGCCTCGAGGTAAATCTGCACCCAAAACGGCACCGACTTTGGTGCGTACACAGCCCCGGGGTCCGAACTCATTCCGTCGTTCACGAAGTGCAGCGAAGGAGAGGGTCCCGACGCGGTGATGGGCTTGCCTATAGAGAGGATCCTTCCGGCTTGGATGCCAAAGAGCGACTCGGCGGTTGCGGTAACGGTCGCGGCGTCAGTGTAGGCGACGGCGCGGAAGAAGTGGAACCCCAAAATAGTTGCTGGCTTGGACGGGGAGCATAAGCCGGACCAGCGGTCCGCGAACATGGCCAAAGGCGGCTGAGCCTGTTGCTGCTGCGGGTCAACGCCCGCCGTTGGGACGGCAAGCGTCACAACGCCGCCGGACTGCGCGCCGAAAGTGGCGGCGTTCCCGACGGGCCTGGGCTGCGGTCCACGGCCCGGCCATGCTCCTCGCCGCGATGACGTGCGGTGCGGAAGGCAGCCACCCCGACGCTCGCGACGTAAAGAGGTAGAACCATCCGTCCGCGCCCTTGACGGTCGAGGGCGCCTCGCAGAACGCGCCCTTGTTGACCATCACGAGCAGAGAATTGACGGCGGTCCAGGCGTCCGAGAGCCGATAAATGTTCATGTCCGAGTTTGAACTAGTCACCGAGACCAGGTAGGTCTTCCCGTCGTCGTCGGAAAGAAATCAAGGTCGCGCGAGTCGTGGCCGAGGGCGCACGGGCCGTCGAAGCTCAGCGCGTTGTCCGTGGGGTTCCTGTGCGCGACGGCCACCCATCCGAGGCCGTAGTCGTGAGTACGCTCGAAATGCGCCCACATGACGATGGCTCCGGTAAAAGGATGGACGCTGAACCGGATTCGCTCGAGCTTGCAGCACGCGCCGGTTAGCACGGTCTTGTTGCCGGAAAAGGTGTATCCGTCGAGCGAGGTCCGCTCGACCAGCCTGCTGACGCTGCCATTCGCCGCTCTTTCATACAGGTACCCGTAGTAGATTTCCGTGGCGTTCGAGTAGACGGAGCGCCGGACGGTGCTCGAACTGCAATGTGTTGTCGTAGATCCAGAACCCAGCAGTGGAGGACGGGACAAACGGCGCGACGTTGACTAACGTCGACGAGCCGAGGACGGTCGTCGTCTGAGAGCGGTGTTGTTGAGGGCTAGGACGGTAAAGTTGCACGGCTGGCCCACGGGCAGGTCGTAGAGGTCGACCGTATTTCCCGTCACGCTGTCGGCCACAACCGCCGAGCACGACGCGATAGGCGGTTGCGTTGGGCACAACCTGCCAGGCAAGTTTGACGTTATTGACGGGCAAGTTGGGTTGTTGTGTTGCCTTTTCTTTATTTCCTTCCCGGTGGGCAAGCGGCTGGGGTGGCCTGTTAGCGGCAACGTACTTAGTTCTGTCAAGGATCTTGGCTTCCTGCCATTCGTGCGTGGCATTAAACTCTTCCCGTCACGCAGCTCCGGCTGCGTTGAATACAGCTGGAACAACTGTGCGACGAGGGCGAACTCGGTGGCGGCGGCGGGAGTAGCCGCAGCGACGAGCCAGCAGAAGGCAGCCACGACGAAAAGCGCGAAGTGGAGCGGGACGGGCTGAGACACGACGGATAGCCGCGGTGAGAGAGCCGTTGCCGTCTCCGGCGACGCCGTGGCCCGAGCTCGAGGTTGAGGAGGTCGACCACATGCGCGTTGTGAAATCTGTGGGGGATGCGTGAATTTGAATTTGCGTGAATCAAAACTTCTTCCTTTTTTTGGAGTTTTACATCAGGCATTCGACGGCGCGTGTCACCGATGGAGCCAGCCGCGGGTAAAGTATATTTACGTTGCTTGTTTGGTTGTTTGTATCAGCAAACATTCGTTTGAACGGGCAAAAATACATAAATAACTACTCGATTAAGTGCCACTTGGGGGCTTCGACATTGGCTGACCGCGTATCAAACTTAGTTGCTTCGCGCCCTTGAGCGTTCGTGACTAGACCTGGTAGGGTAAGTGGACAGACTGCACGACAAAATAGGCCGATACCAATTCATACGATTGTGGTTGTAATTTCAACAAGGATCTATTTTATGCTAACGGGCCAAGAAACAAAAATAAAAAGAAAGCGAGGGGGAGAGAGCGAGAACAGGCACTGCCGGATGTGCGGGGACCATGCTCCCAACTCCTTTTCACTGTGCTGAGCGCCAATATATACCCAATCACTAACTGCCACACACACACACACACGCCATTCGAGCAAACGAATCAAGATACGCCCTGCAGACCGAACGCGCATTTACTGTGCGTTTGAATACATCCCCGCCACCGTCCCGTACGGCGCAGCGCCGGCAAAGTAGGCGTGAGTCAGCGCGTCCTTGGCCGTGATCCTCCGTTGCGGCTGGTACTCGATCATGCGCATGAGGATGTCGAGGCCGACCGGCTCGATCATGGGAAGCTTGCTCTGGAGGGGCTGCGGCGGGTAGTACGGAAAAATCTTTTTAAACTCTGGCAGCTCCGAGACGTGGGGCCAGGTGGCTTCGCTGGGCGTGCCGAGGAGCTTGAATATCCTGGTCAGCTGGTCTTCGTTGGTTTTCCCCGGGAACAGCGGCTTGCCCGAGCACATTTCGGCCATGATGCAGCCAGCGGACCAAATGTCGATGGACGTCGAGTAGTTGCGGGAGCCGAGGAGCACGTCGGGCGCGCGGTACCACAGGGTTACGACCTCGTTCGAGAACGTGTTTACTGGGATTCCAAACGCGCGCGCGAGCCCAAAGTCCGCCAGCTTGAGCTCCATCCGCTGGTTGATGAGCTTGTGTGACGGCGTTCAGCGAAACGGACAAGAATCTTTTGGAATCACCCCCCCCCTGCCCGAACGAAAAACGAACAACAACTCTCACCAGGTTTTGCGGTTTCAGGTCGCGGTGCAGCACGCGGTTCTCGTGGCAAAAGGCGATGCCGTTGAGCAGCTGCTGCATAAAATGCTTGCAAAGCTGCGGGCTGAGGGCGCCGCCGTTTCCCTGCGAGTCCATGTACTTTTTCAGGTCCTGGTCCATGTGCTCAAACACCAGGGTGAGGGTCTTTTCGGTGTGGATGACGTCGTAGAGGCGCAGGATGTTGTTGTGGCGCAGCTCCTTCATGAGAGAGATCTCGCGAATGGCCGTGGACGGGGCGCCTTCCTCCGGGTCCAGGTTGATCTCCTTCAGCGCAACGATCTCGTTGGTGAGCTTGTTTTTCGCCTTGTAGACGGTGGCGTAGGTGCCCTCGCCGAGCTTTTCAAGGCGAAGATAGCGCTAGCGGGGGCGGAGATCGGGCCGATCGTTGATTGATTGGAGCGAGTGCGTTTTCGAAGAAGGAAGTGTGAAGAGCGAGGGGGGGTTAGGGGAAGGGCGATCTCTCTCTCGCGCGCGGCCTCATCGCCTCATCGCCTCATCGCCTCATCGCCTCATCATCGCATCATCGCGCACCCTCCCCTCGCAGTGGTGCAGTGTGCGTGGGTCAGTCGAGGTCAGTCAGTCACCCACCTCCGCCTGCTGCATTGCTCTCTCTTGTTGTTGTTGAGTTTTTGCTGTGGTGAAGATCTGCTTGTTGGTTTGTTGTGGCCTTGGGAATGCACAACAGAGACAGAGGGGGCCGAAGACAGACAGACAGACAGACACAGAGCCTGGACGGAGCCGGGTGCGGCGGCGGCTAAACGCTTATTAATATTTCCACTCGGTCTTGCTGAGCGAGCCGAGGTGCCGCGAGAGGAAGCGATGCATCTGTTTTTTTTTTTTTTTGTTTTTTTTTTTTTTTGAATAGTCCTATAGTCATTTGCTTCCAAGCGGCTTCTGCTCTCACTCGCCGCTCCGTTAGTTGTTGCAAAAACGGACATGCGAAAGATAGGATTTAACTTTTTTTTTTAACCGTCAACCTGAAAAGTTCATTGCCCGCCGGTGATTCAAGAACCGCCGACAGCGGTCAATTAAAACCCACAAGCTGAACTCCTCCTCCTCAGTCCCGATTTCCCGCACAATCCACCCGAGCGAGTCCCGCCGCGTCACGGCACCAGCGACGGCTCGCACGTCCTGGAGCAACCCCGCACTGCAGGCCCTGGAATCGTGAGGCCAAAAGTGCTCCAGTATTCGCCGTGCAACGTCGTGTGGCGGTGTGGTCTTTCCCAGTCGGCACCACCCCCTCCCCGCAACCAACATTTGCTGCGCTGCATCTGCCCACGGTCCGTCGATATCTACTCGAGGACACTGAAAGAAATGGAAATGGCATAAATATCTTTCGCTGCGAGCCTGAATCGCCCGGATATGCATCGCTGTGGAGGCTTCGTCAGGGAACGGCCAGCTCAACACAAAGTTAGGCAGGGAGACGGAGATTTTATCGGACTGATGCAGGAACGCGTTCAGCGCCGCTCGTAACTGTGTTTGGCTCGACCTCCTTCCGGCGCGCTGCAAAGGTTGGATGGTGGGGTGTGCCCAACGGTGGGAGTAAATGGCTACAGCAAAGTCCATTCGGTTGAGGTTGGGATGCTGCGATTCGATGACTGCTCGTGCGATAGTCGTGAAGCTGGCCCTGGTGAGAGATATTCCGCACAGTCGAAGACACCGCAACCGCAAGTTTGAACGAAGGCATTCCAGAATTGCCGTTGTAACCTCGTCCATAACGCCACTTTTGGCGATTCCGAGGGGTTTCAAGTGGGCTTTGATGATTTGAGATCGCAGCCAATAAAATGTTGATAGCAGCTGTACCGGAACTTGTTGCGTCAAGCTCAAGGTGGACAAGCGTCTTGTTTGAGACAAGAGCACTTGCTAGTGAAGTCACACCGGCATTTCCGAGCGGATTCTGGCAGAGGTGCAGAGTCGTTGAAGTAGTATTTGAAGCAAGACCCTTCGCAAGAGCATCCGCGCCTTCGCTGTGAATGCCATTCTTCATCATGCTGAGCACACGCAGAAAGTTGGATCTTGAAGAGAGAATTTCCTGCAAGCAATCGAATTCGCCACCATCTGCTACAGTGCTGAAGTCGAGACGAGTTTCCGCAAATATTTCGCACTTTTGCAAGTGCCATTTGCGGCTTTCAATCAAAAAGTCCGCGCAGGGTAAGGGCTTTGAGAGTTCTGTTCTTCCACAACGCTTGAGTCCATTCCACTTCAGTGACTTGACGAAAATATCCAACGTAAACCGCAATTTCAAACAAAGTCTTCTTTGTCGGAAGAATGCGTGCAAGGGACGGTTCAGCGAGCCAACAAGTCTCCATCCTCAGGCGGCGCACATGAACTAAACACTCCGAACTAATGAGATTTAATGCCAATCCACGGAGGCTCTTGGCATCGCGATCGCAGTGCCTGAATTCGAGCGAGCGAAGAGTCGAGTTCCGCTTTAAAGCGTCGGCAATTATGGGCCAGCCGTCATCCTCAAACTTAGCCCATCTCAAGCAAAAACTCCTCACAGAACTGCGAAGACTCTCTGCAATATTTTCTGGAGTGACGGACTCAAGCTCCCTTGTTTGCCTTGAGCACAGCTATTACCTGCCTCACTGACGGTATCGCATTTGTCGAGCGAGGCACCGTCATGGCCACCCTCAAACAATGGAGTCGTTTGAACTCAACAAGTATCTAGTTTCGCGAAGGAAAAGGTTAATGCCAAAGTAACTTGCCGAAATCAGGAACCTGTACCTTTACAACGGTAGACTCCTGACTGTCACAGTTGACTTGTCCGTAGGATCCAAGTAGTACTTTGTACCAAATTGGATGTCGCACAAGCCTTCGTCGGTCATCTTTTGCGCAATGCCAAAATCACCGATCCTCAAGGTCGGCTGATCTTGAGTGTCATCGACAAAAATATTCTGATAATTTGGCGTCGGGTGACGCAGGTGGAAGATTTTCACGTCGAGGGGGGAGTGTTAGGTGAAATCTAGTTGTTCTCTGACACTGACCACTAGCTTGACGTCAAGGTGGGCGTAGCTCGCTCGGTGGATTGCGTCAAGACCAAGTAATGTATGCCTTACGATTCGACAAAGAAATCGCCAATCAAGGTATCCTCGATCAGTGGTTAAAGTTTTTGCGGTTAGGTGCGGAATCGAGTTGAAATAGACGCAAAAACACGTTTCTGAAGATAGCCCAAAAGATCTCCGCCTGGCATACCCGACATCACCAAAGCTCTTGGTTTGGTAAAAATCCATGGCTTCAATCGTATGCAGCGACGACACGGCTTGAGCGACTGCAAACTTCAAACGAAAGGAGACAAAATCATAGCCAATTTGGTCCAGCGCATCTTCATGAGGGTCGTCGGGCCTGGGGGTGGGAGCGAGCTTGTAGGATAGAGACTTGCAGGAGTACGTGGCGAGGGCATGTGCGGCAGGGGCGACATCTTTTGGCAGCGCGAGCGCGACGTACTGGAACGGGCATGGCAAATTGTCGTGCTGACGAGTTTCACATTGTTCGTCGCCGGTTTTCCAAAAACATAAACTGGGTGTGGGTCGAAATGAGAAGCACGCAAAAGAACATTACCACAAAGGGCCATTCGACCTCCATCCGGCATGAAGTGAAAGAAGCCACCAAAAGATCCCAGGTCTTGGTTTGATAAGAATCCAGGCTTTCCACCATAATGCCAGAACGAAACGGCTTGCGCACTCCCGACTCCTTTCGCCCGTTTGAGAACTGTTCTTCTCATGAACTTGACGGAGACGTTGGCAGAGAGCCTGCGCCGTTAGGCGCGGATCGACGCGCCTTGGCTTTCGGAACTGAGGTGTCGTCCAAGAGGTAGTCAAGCCGCCTTTGGAAGGATCTAAGGGGAGCAATATTTTTCGACACTTGTGGGTGTGCCGCATGCCGGCGTTCTTGGCGCGGGCGCAGTTGGTGGTGGCGCTCTTGGTGCGTGCGGTGAAAATAGGGTAGTGCGGCGCAAGCGTGCGGTGCGTGCAACAAAATTGTGACGCAGCTGGTTAAGAGCTTTTTTTTTATTATTTCATGCAGCCAGAGGCTGCGTGACGAGAAGAGTGAAATGCAAGGCGGGTATGGCAGAAAGCCAAGAACCTTGGCAGAACCAAGCGTGTTGCGGATATCTGAACGACAACCTGACAACTCCGCGAGACGACAGCGACGAAGGGGTCATCGAGATACCCAGGCAAGATGTGGGCGAGGAAGAGGGCTCAGCCCATATTAAGGGCTGGTCGACTGGAAAAAACGGATTGGATGACTGGTAAAACTGTTTTAAGCAACTGGTGTGTCCTAAACACGGCAAACACATCCATCAACCTTCCCCAAGCCGGCCTCATCAGGATAGCGCTCAGTGTGGCAGGTCTGGTTCTTGACTTCCACGACCGTATGGTGTGCACTCGAACCATGACGAAGAACTGCTTCGGCAGGCACAAATTTATCGACTGCTGATCAATGGTTCAAGTCTGTGTATGCTGCGAACCCAACCACGACGGCGCATCGGTGGACAGTGTCCTGCCTATGTCAGCCGCGGAGCGCATCTTGTCGATTACCTCCAATCTTTTTTTAGCTCTTTTGCGCAAAAGATGAAACGGTTTGTATTCGCATACGTGACGCTCACTATGTCGTAGGTTCACATAGAATGAAAATCTTCAACACAATATAAACCCCAACTTTCTCCATCAAGTGAAACATTTGGCATGCAAGGCGAGCAATGCAAAGAGGGGCTCTCTCGTGGAATCACTGACCTTTTCGTGAACCAAAGTTAGTGGTCGTTATCGCGAGAAGCCCAGTGGCGGAGCCACTGACAGGGGCAAAGCCAAGGACGAAGGCAAAAAGGCGAGCCAAGTCGAGTCTTGGCCCGCCGCCTATAAAACACGCGCCAAACCAGCAGCAACATCAGAAGAAGACAGACCGAACCTCCAAACACAGCAAACCGAACAGCCACGCTCAAACATGGTCAAGGCAATCGAACAAGCCGACGAGTACCACTCTGCCCTCAAGAAGGGCGGCGTCGTTGTAGTTGGTAGGGCTTCAAAAACAAAAACGCACCTCCAGTCTGCCTGCACTGCCTGCATTCACCATCCTCACTCACCTGTCTGTCTGTCTGTGCCATCGTTCTCCCCGCCGCCAACGAACCAATCCATCCCTGCCCCCACACACCTGCACCTTCAATCCATCAACCCCCCCCACCAGACTTCACCGCCTCATGGTGCGGGCCCTGTAAAATGGTCGCACCCTTGTACGCCGAGCTCGCCGAAAAGTACGCCGGCTCGGCGATCTTCCTCAAGGTCGACGTCGACGATTTCCAAGACATTTCGCAAGAGGCCGGGATCACCGCGATGCCCACGTTCATCTGCTACAACGACGGCAAGGCCGTGGAGACGGTCGTTGGCGCAAACATTGCAAAGGTGGAGGCGATGGTCAAGAAGCTGATTGATGGCGCGGCGGCGACAACAACTGAGCCTTGAGCCAGCTCTCTTGCTTTTTTTTTTTTTTTTTTTTTTTTGATCAATCTGTGAATGCGAATAAAGAGAATATCCACCCAACGAATGCATGTGACACCGACAAGACATGATCGCGATGCGTGCACCAACGATGCTGAGTGGGAGATCCCCGCATCAGAACTCAACGCCGCACAGGAGAGATTCGCGATGGTGCTTATTTCTGAGTCAAGATCCACACTCCGTTCATTGTCGCACATCGAAATACGGCCACTGATTGAGCGGAACCAGAAAGAGTGTATTGGATGGGAGAGTGAAGACAACTTCTGGTGGTGGCAGTGGGGCTCACGTTCCGATGGGAATTATATTGCCAGGTGCCGGGAAACGCAATCGGGAGAGGTTTCAAAATCCGAGAAAAAAGCCTCGATTCCAGAATGAGTCACACACCAAATGACCGCAGCGACTCGCCCGCATCACCCACCTCGTCTTGTCCCGGCTGTCCGATCAATTCATCGCCGTGGGCCTCAGCAACGTATGCCTGGCCGCCCTGACTCTCATGCCGACGTCCTGGGACTTCAAGCCGAACGATCAAGAAAATGGTCGGTTTCAAGGGCATGTCTTTCGCCTTGTCAGCGTGATGCTCGAGCGATAGAGGTCTGGTGGGGCAACGATCGGACTAACACAAGGCTGGGGAGGGTTTAGGGGTTTTGGGCAATCATCCTGACGGACTATTGCTTGCTCTCTTATGGGACTCCAGTGCTCAGCATCGTTATCCATACGTTGCTCTTGCAAACAAAAAGGTGCTCCAGCAGTGATGATGTGATGATAAATTACATTGCGTCGCCAGATCGAAGCCCTCACAGCGAGGCCAACTAAAGCGAGGAGAAGTGAAGTTTATTTCGGAGGATAAATCGGGAAATAGTCTAGTAAGCGAAACGAAAGAGCGGGAGCTATTCTGACGGTCAAGTTTGAGCAGCACCAAGAATTGGAAAGCGTGAGAGGAAAATGATGACGTATAAAGTAGTCCTACTTAGAAAAAAAGGTGCACGAACGCACAACACACACAGGCACAATCACCCGCGGTTGCAGGAGCACCGTGCGCCACTCCTGTCATTACCATATGCTTGCAATTCAGGCAAAACATCACCACTACCCATTCAGAACACTGCAACAGCCGCAACCGCCCCGACCAGCACCGCAGCGGCAATCGCCGCAACCCCGCCGACAGCACTCCCGACGGCAGCACTCTTGCTCGTCGTCGTCCCTGTTCCGCCCGCAGCCGACGCGGTGCCGGACGCCGAGGCGCCGCTGGAGGTCAGCACGGGGGCGGTGTTAATAGAGGTCGGGGTGGAGTTTGTAGCAAAGAACTGGTTGCAGGTGGCGGCGTCGAAGCCCATGACGACAGAGACGCCGGCGGTCTTGCCCTTGTCGTCGCCTCCGGTGCAGACGCAGGCTAGTGGTTGCAGGGCAAGTGGTGTTGTTCAGGGTCAGATGGAGAGAAGGGAGGACGTCCTATTTTTGGCCTCACATGCGCAGACAAAGTTGGGCTGCGGGTTGTAGCAGACGCCCGCAGGGTTCAGGCAGGTGTTTGGGCGGATGATGGAGGTGCAGGTCGATCCCCACGCCGCGCAGGTAGCTGGATGGTTTTTGATCGAGGTTTTGTACCGGTGGGAGGATTGTAAGCCAGCGACACACGAAAGTGAACAGATTGAAGAATGAGGCGGGGAGGAGATCTACTGACTGAAGTCTGCGGCGACACGGTCAGCCACAGAAACAACGGCAACAAGAGCGGCAAAGGCGATCCCTGCGGCGATCTTCTTGGCCGAGACGGTCCGGGTGGTGTTGGACGTCGAGGACGAGCGTGCAGCGTGCATGGATGATGACGACCAGGAGGGAGATGAGAGAAAGGAGATTGTTTGATGGGTTCTGTACGGTGGGTTCAACGTTTGTTTGACCAACCTTGTCTCCGTCTCCTTCAGAGCTTCTGATTGGTCCCGGCTCTTAGCCACACGTGTCCCCCACAATCGAGGCGTAAAAACCTGGGGCACCAGGCGAAACTGAGAAATGGCGAGTCGAGTTGCAGTCATTATGCGGTCGTTGTGATGGTTGTATTACAAGCTAGGGGGGAAGCGGGTACAACGAAACAGTAAAGGGAGGGTGGAAAGTGAACAAGGAAGTGGTTCATCGACCGTCGCGAGTATCAAAGGGATGGAAAAGAAATGGGGGCTGGAAGATAGCAAGGCATAGAAGGGTGAAAAATGGAAGCAAGGAATGTAAAACTCAGATAGATTCGCGCTTGGAAAGAAAGATCAATTCCGCTTCGGAGCTTTGGCCCGCTTCGGCGACCAAACCGCACCTCTGCGAGCACGCATTGACTGGACAGAACACCAATACCATCCGATCATCGCCACGTCATCCCGTACAGCTTCTTCGTTGCAGAACGGCCTCTGCGGCTCGCCTCTGCAGCTGCTTCCCGTCTGCCCCGTTCCGCAGGGTCGACTTCCGCACCAAGACTGAACGTCCCCGCAGGCACCCTCATCGATCCGTACCCTTGTACGATCCGCGGCCCGCCGGTCCCAGGCTGCCCATACGGCTGCGGTTGCTGCTGCTGCTGGGCGCTACCAGAACCGCCAAACATTCCCGTCTGTTGCTGAATCTGCTGCTGCTGTTGCTGCTGCTGCTGAACCGCCGCCGCCCGCCTTCTCTCCATATCCTCCTGGTACTTGCGGAACTGCTCCGCGTACGACGCGTTTTTGGACAGCGCCGCCCAACCCTCCCCCGCAGCCATGTGCTTGGGTGTGGGCGTGGGCGTAGAGCGCGGGATCGGGGACATCGGCGACATGGGCGACGGAGAGAGCGGGAAGCTGCTGGAGGTCGCGGCGGAGAGCGGAGGTGGCGATGCGGCGTTGTCGCCCGGTGTCGAAGGAGGGGAGGTAACGGCGTCCGCGGAGCGGGTGCGCGGGCGGCGGGGGTCCCGGGAGTTGGAGGTATCCGTTGCGTTGGTGTTGGAGGGTAAGTGCGGAGAGGGGGGCGGCGACAAGGCAGCGAGGTAGGCAGCGGCTGTGGGCTGTGCCGGTCTGGGCGCAGGCGATTGGATGGCCGGCGCCGGTGTTGTGGGGGTGGTGGCCGTGGTGGCCTCGGCTTTGGCGGTCGTGGATGGAGAGGGAGTGGGGATGGGCGTGGGTATGACGGTCGGCGGGCTAACCTCCGCTTCGACGCTGCGTCGCGCGGCTTTTGACGCCGAGTACATGGCCAGCGAGCCGATCGACTGCTTCCGCGGTGGCGCCCGAAGGGGCTGATGGTACTCGCCTTCCTCCGCCGGCGCCGGCGTTCTGCTATCCCGGTCTCTCGCTGCTTCCGTCGATTCCGCGGCAACTGACGCCGCTGCGGCGGCGGCACCTTCGACCAGGACACTCACTAGCCCCACCTTCCACCCCTCCCACGCCTGCCTCACGATCCTTTCCGCCGCTGCCTCGTCCTCTTCCTCGCGCTCCTCGCTCGCAACGCCGACGACCCTGAACTCGATACCGTTCGCACCGACTGCGCCGCTGATGCCATCAGCCGCAGCGCCCCGTCGCGCGGTAATCCGCACGGCAAAGGTGGCCGGGTCGGCTCCGTCTGGCTCGTCGAAGCGGACGCGAAACCGGCCGCTCGCGAGGCGGACCGTAGTAACTGGCGTCGCTCCAGGTCCGTCGATGGGGATAGAAAAGAGGTGGAGAGAGCCGGCGGGGGTGAGGATCGCCGCGTGGCGGGTATAGCTGACGGCCGTCGAGGAGGCCGCGGAGAGGGACGAGGACGATGAAGAGCGGGTGGAGGTGGGGGTGAGCAGTGACGGAGTGGCGGTCGTGGTCGGTGAATCGCCGCCCGCACCGGAGTTTGAGTGCTGCGAACCCGCAGCCGGCTGCGGGTCTAGCTTGTCAATGTACCCCCAGTGAACACCCGGCGTCGACATGAGTACTTTGAACGACGGCGGCGGCTCGTCCACCGGCCTGGCCTCGCCGTTGCTGGACGGCGTTGAGGATCGGGGAGCGAGTTTCCGTTTCTGTGAATCCCGCCGGGGCGGAGCCACCGGCTTGGCGCGGGTGTCAGACATGGACTTTGATGGGCGGAGGACCGCTCGAGGCGCCGAGTATGGGGCGTCCCCGCCTCCGATAGACAACCCCGCGGCATCGTCGCCGCGCTCAAAGGATCGGACGCTGTCGAGGGACGGGCGAGCGGGTGGATCTAACGAGAGCATGTTACGTCACAATCAAGGGTGGGGGGATCTTGATTTCTTAAATAAAGTTGAAAAAGGATAAAACACCTGCGGGTTCCACTGAACGATCGCTGCCAGTGCTATCCAGCCGCAAGGCGGCGATGGCTTGCGGACTCCTCCACGCTAGTTGCTGCCGCAGCTGCTGCTGGGATTGGGACTGTGGCTGCTGAAGCTGGTGCGGTTGCGATGACGAAGAGAGGAAGTTTGCGGCGATCGACGGCGCGGATGGGTTTGGCGCTGCAGGCGCAAGTGGGGGTCGCGGAACGGAACGGCCCGAGACGCTGGTGGACCTGGCGCGGTAGCCAGCGACGGCGGCAGCGGCGAAGGGCGGGGGCGGGGCAGGGGTGATGCGCTGGATGCTGCTGTTGGGGCTGGCGTACGAGTAAGCGGAGGAGGAGGTGGAGGAGAAGGACGAAGACGGCGGAGGGGCCGCAGAAGGCCACGGCCCTGCGCCGCGCGGTGCCGACGGCGTCGTATCAGCCATTGAAGTGCGGGGGGAAGCACAGCGGCGAAAACGATTTCTATTGGTTTTGGGTTTGGGCCTCAGCCCCGGCGAGAGGAGCGCGTCCCAAAGAACTGAAGAAGGGGTCGGGAGGGACTGACTGACTGGGACAGAGCCGAAGACAGACAGACAGACAGACAGACAGACAACAGGAAACAAACGGCCACCCTTCTTTGACATTCAAATGAAAAACAGCAAATTTTTCCGCCTTCCAAGAAGGAAAGAAGCGACCGATAAGGAAAAAAAGAAAAAATCCGAAGCTTTCAAAAAATCGATTTCTGCATGAAAAATACCGAACGAAGGGCACGAAGGAAAGGCGAGACAGAGCGAGCGAGGGCGGCCGAGGGATCGATCCATCCGCAAGGAAGGCCGTTTCTGTCGCTTGTCGCTTGTCGCGTCGTCGAGATACATGCACGCGCCGCCGCCGCCCGCCGCCTCACTTGCTGCACCTGACTGAGGGTCGACGCGCCCAACACCCCCCGTCGCAGATCTTGCCCCCTCGATCGACAGCGTGTGCGACGTCGGCTATCTTCACAACACGATTATCGTGTTGCATGCTGCGCTGGCGGCGGCGGCGGCGGCGGGCCGTCGTGCCCAAGAGGTCATCCGTTGTCCGTCGTGCCCCTCGCACCCTTGTCCAGGGCCTGCGTCAAGCGCGGTACGTTCGACGCTATGTTTTTAGGCGAGCTGGTAGGCACGGCGAGGAGTAGTTTTTGAGCAGCGGCATTCTGCCGCCGTTGCCTTTGCGGAAAGGCCGGCGACGGCTGCGCTGGTGAGTCAAACAGTGACTGATGTTATTTATAGTAAATATTGAGAAGTACCTCTCGGTTAATCGCAGAAGCATCACTCAGCTGTTCCAGTACCAGTTGATTTCGCCAGCCCTCTGAATGACTCTTGGCTGTCAAGGCTGCGAAGACTGATTGATAAGCGCTCACGTCTCTCGGCACCGTGTCCCAACAAACACCACTTGTTGCACTCACTGGTCGACCCGCACACACCCGTCGCAACTCTCACCCTCGATCAGCAGCTTGTGCGACGTCGGCTATTCCACGCGATACCCATCGCGCCTTTACCCGACCAGCCCGTAAAATCCCACAGCAACCCATCGACAATCGGCCGTGCCCTTATCTAGCGCCGCCTTTGAGGCCGCTGTTGCTGTTTTTGTTGTTTAGGAGAAATGGTAGACAGTTTGGAAAGGTTGCCGGGCGGCGGCGTCGCTGCCATGCCACAAGAAGCTCCTCGAGTCCGTCGCCACTGATCGTTGTCTTGCTGCGCCGGCAACGAGTTCACACTAACAACCACTTGGCGCTGTCGTCCGCCAGCACATTTTCTACCTGAATATGGGCGTGGGTCAAACCCTTCCCGGCATGATCGGGGTCGGTCTCGCTGTCTTCTTACCTTACTCGACCGAACCGTTTGGACCACGAGGACGCCGTGTCAGATGGAGAGACACTGCCGCGTTTTTCGCCCGCGTGGTCGCGACTGCCATTTATGGTTCAACGCAGACAAAGGTTGAAACGCTCAGCCCATCGACCCAAAGCTGTCTTGCTCTCTTACTTGCTCATAAATCGGCCCTCTTCAGCAGAGGCCCTCCACGACACCGCACATTCAAACCCTCCTCCAACTCACAGCATCAACAAGCTGCCTCTTCTCCATGAAGCTTGCCATCACTTTCCTCTTCGCCCTCGGCGCCGGAGAGCTCGCCGCCGCCATGAACTGTGTGTGGACAGTCATCGAACCTGCGGCCAAGGATGTCTTCGTCTGGGACGACGGCGTGTCCCCGTGGTCTGCGGCAAGCTACTGGAACTCGTCCTACGACAAAAAATCCTGCTTCAAGGGCTCCTGGAACGTCGGTAACGGCGCCCTGAGGGTCGGCATCAATGACGGAACGCACTCGATCGGGTTCTACTACAACGGGGTGTGGCACGGCACCTACCCTGACGGGTGCTTCACCAACCAGTGCGCGTACGTCGAGACTGGTGGGAAGCCCTTGCGCCAGGAGTATCTTCCCAATCGCGGGTTTCGATTTATTTCGTACTGCGATCTGCAACGGGTCAGCTGCCAGAACGAGTTCACGGCACTCAAGAACGGTGGGGATTGCTCTTGCAACAATAGGCAGTTGGTTGGTGACTGCTTCAATGGGCGCGATCTTGACGCTCTCATTGCGGGGTGCTAAATGCTGTCACCCTTTTTTTTTTCCCCATTGTCCGACATCTTGCCAAGCGAGGTTCACCTATCTGTTTTTCTTTTATTTCTATTCTCGATTCACTCCTTTGCCTGATACTGCGCCTGATTGTCAAAGGTGATATCTCACCCCTTGGCAAGCGGAGTAGAGATTAATTGAGTTGCCAAACCTCATTCAAATAAAGCCAATGTGATTCAGCCAGTGTTCTATTGGTTCTGTTCGCCTAACGTCTCACTGTTGCCAGCAAATGGCAACTCCAGCTGCTCTGTGGGTAGGTGGGGTAGCCATCACCGTGCTGCCGCCACACCCGCGCTGCTCGTGCTGCCGGTCCCTGTCGCCGCCGCGGATACCCGCCTGCGGCACACGTACACCCAGCACCGATCGATCTGCGCCCCGCCAGGCCAAGAGCCGCCGCCACCGACCACACCGCTCCCCATCCCGCTCGCTGCGCCCGACGGGATCTCGACCTCGAGGCACTGGTCGACGCGCCACCCGTCGCCGACCCCGTCCTCGATCAGCAGCACGCGCGACGTTGGCTGCCCCAGCGAGATCCACACGATAGTGTCCGTCAGCCGCGACACCGCCGCCCACGCCCTCCGCGCCTTGGCCACCTGCGTCGGCTGACCTGTCGCGTCGTACAGCAGCCCGTCTGTCGTTCCCTTGTCTAAGGCCCAGTCGAAGAGATACTGCCGGCGCTGGCGCGGCTGCTGCTGCTGCTTGGTGTCGGTCGACAGCGTCGTCCGGAACGGGAGACCGCCGGTTGCGGCTGTCGCCACGTCCGCCACGAGAAACTCTTCGAGCGTAGAAGCGGCACGGCCGGCGACGGCCGCCTCGGCGACATCGACGCTCACGACCAACGCCGCGGTGCCGTCTGCTAGCATGGCCTCACCCGCGCGCGAGCTCCCGCACCCGACGTTGACCACGACCGCGCCTTCGACCGGTGTCTCGCCCTCGCCGCGCACAGCGCCTCCGTCTTCGTCGTCCTCGTACCCGGCCGCCAGCGCGCCCTTGACGGCACCGGCGACGGCGCCCCACGGCACGAACCACTCGTACGCCCGCCCGCTGCCTCCCGCGCGCGAGTAGTGGTGCTGCCAGTACGCCTCGGCGCTGTAGTCTGGCGCAAACGTCAGCTCGCCGCGCGTTGCGCGCGTTCCTTTCGGCACCGCGATCACGTCGACCAGCGGGTTCCCTTCCTCGGTGTCTGACGCGATAGTATCAAAGGAGCGCGGCAGGCTGCGCGGGAAGAGCACCGTGTACGACCGGCGGTGCGAGGACGCTCCGCTGCTGATCGGCGGTGTGTAGATGAAGACGGCGACTGTGAATGTCGGGTTCTGTGCGAAGGGCAGCAGGATCGGCGTGAACGGGTCTGTCGTCACTGCGCAGTGCAGCGTGGCGCGCGGTCGCGGCGATCCGCGCGGCGAAGCGGGCGTCGTGATCTGGAACTGGATCGCCAGGCGGTATAGGTTCGCGAGAAGCGTCTTGGCGCCTTTTCGAAAAATTGAGAGGGCATACACACACACTCTCTCTCTCGCCCTCTCACACACAACTCACATACACAATGCGCGCGACACTCACACACACACACACACTTACACACACTCACACACACATGCACAACTCATGTACACACATCCTGATCTTTTCACTCACACTACTCACAACGCAAACTCACCCAGCACGCCTTTGCCCCTCGCGACGGCCCTCTCTCTGGGTACGCCTTCCACAACCTCGACGCTCTCGAGGACGGCGCTCAGGGCTCTCCGGAGCGGCTCGCCGGTGGCGGGGTCCTCGAGATGGCGGAGGGCCTCCTCGCGGGACGCAAAGACCCAGTCGTGTGCGTAGACGACGCACGCCTCGACGGCGTTGAGGTCGCGGTCGGCAACGATCTCGAGGGCGGAGGTTGCATCGTTAAAGGTGAGTGAGAAAGGGGTCGGGGGCGGTGGGACGAGGGGCAGAGTGGCGGATGTGCTGCTGTTGTTGTTGTTATCGTTATCGTTGTTTCGTGGCTCCATCGGCACGGTGCCGAGCGACGCGGACTCGATGCGTGCCCAGAGGGTGGGCCACAGGCGGCGCGGCAGGCCCATGGCGACCAGCTGGGCGCGGTGTGTCGCGATGAAGGCGTCGAGCCGCGCGCTGAGGTCGCGGACGCTCTCCATACTTTACTTCCAAAGAGCTCTCTGCGACTTCTTTTTTGGTTCTTCTGGCCTTGTGGGTGCGTGACAAGGTCGGGCGGGCAGGCGCAAGTGGGGGCTTTCAGTCAACCTCTTTACATGTGTTTCGGCGCGCCAAACAACAACGACCCAAAGTGCTTTGCATGTGTATATACGTATATATACATACACTAATAATAGTTGGAGCGAAAGGCACACCAGCCAGCCAGCAGCCCAGCTCTCGAAAAACTCTGCGCGTGATGATGTGTTGATATGAATGATGATGGAGCGAGAAACTGGCTGTTTGCAGAGCTTTGCGTGTGTGTGATGCAGGGTGTTGAGAATCGGGAGGAGCTGCACGCGCGGATGAGACGAAGATTCTCCCACATATATTGAGGAAGGATGACGAGAGAGGGACATCGGGGGACAGCGACGAGAAAGGAGGGCGCGATCACAAACCTGCACGCGCGGATGAGACGAAGATTCTCCCACACCGCATGTGACATGGAAAATGGCATAAATAGAGAGGGAGGCATGATCAGTGTGCAGACAAACCAAGTAAGAGAGCAAGAAAGAGAAAAGGAGAAAAAAGAAGGTTTAAAAGTCAACACTCCCACCCATCAAGACGTTCAAGGGACAAGGAGACGTGAACGAAGCAAGGCGAACGAGTCAGTAGGAAGGGGCTTCGTGAGCAGATCAGCAATCATCTCCTGAGACCGGAGATGCTGAACGTCAATGATGTGCTCCTGCACCTTTTCGCGGATAAAATGATGGCGAATGTCAATGTGTTTGACCTGATTGGAAAGCTTCTGATTCTTGGCGACGGCAATGGCACTGCGATTATCCTCGTATATGATAGTGGGGCCATCAGATTGAGAGGCACCGAGATCAGAGAGCAGTTGGCGGAGCCAAAGGACTTCCTGAGTGGTAGACGAAAGAGCCATGTATTCGGCTTCAAGTGTAGAGAGTGCAACAGTGGCTTGGACATGACTGCGCCAGGAGACCGGACCTCCAGCATAGAAGTGAACAAAACCAGTGGTGGATCGGCGATCAGAGGCACTGCCACCGAAATCAGCGTCAGAGTAGCTGTGGAGTGGCGCTCGTTGAAGATTGTTTGCAGTGGCAGCTGGTCCAGCATAGGCAAAGTGACTGAAGGACACAAGAGAGGGTGACAAGGAAGTGTAAGTAATACCGTAGGAGAGGGTGCTGCGGAGATAGCGGAGGATTCGCTTGGCCGCAGTCCAGTCAACCTCTGTGGGGCAACTGAGTTGCCGACTAAGCCGGGCTACTGCCATGGAAATGTCTGGGCGGGTCCCCAAAGAGAGATAGAGGAGGCAGCCAATAAGCTCTGCAAAGGGTTCAGAGGTGGGAGCAGCGGAACGGTCAGGCATGTACGAAGTGTGCATGGGTGTGGAGACAGAGGCGCAATCAGACATGCCAAAACGTTGGAGGATAGACTGAGCATAGCCAGTTTGGTGAATACGCACGCAAGCAAGATCTGGAGACTGTGCAATCTCGATGCCAATGAAGTAGCGCAGCAGACCAAGATCTTTCATGCGAAAACGGGCGCTTAGGGAAGCCTTGATGGCGGAGATTTCGGCAGGGGTCGATCCAGCAATGAGAAGATCGTCAACATAGGCAACAATAAAACTCTTGAGACCAGCGCGGACACGAACATACACACACGCATCAGCTGGCGAAGAGGTGAAACCGATGGACCAGAGATAGTCATCGAGAGTCTTGTTCCAGAGGTGGGGTGCCTGTTTCAAGCCGTAGAGGGAGCGTTTGAGCTTCCAGACATGATTGGGTTGGCCTGGGGCAACGTGACCCTCAGGTTGCTCGATGTACACATCGCGATCCATGGGAGCGTATAGGAAGGCGGTGGTGACGTCCATGTGATGAAGGGCGAGGCATTCGCTGGCGCAGACAGCAAGGACACTGCGAATGCTGGAGAGTTTTGCAGTAGGGGCAAAGATGTCATCAAAGTGGACACCTGCAACTTGCCGGTAGCCCTTAGCAACGAAGCGCGCTTTGTATCGAGTGGGACAACCGTTGGCGTCAGTCTTGATGCGAAACACCCAGCGGGAGGGAAGGACGAGAGTGCCCTCAGGGCGCGGAACGAGGTCAGCAACGTCGTTTTCCCGACAGGACGCAAGTTCCTCTTCACGAGCAATGCGCCATAGGTCTGCATCGGGACGAGTATTGCAGGCACGAACAGTCTGTGGATCACCAGTGGGCACAGTATCCGTGAGAGATCCGACGAGACCAGGTTCGGCACATGCAAGTGTCGTTGAGGGAGGAGCCACATACGGGGACTCCTCCCAGAGAAGGCGACTGAATGTGGTGAGTAGCCCAACAAACAGGGAGGAACCAGGATCGTCAGGGATGTAGGGTTGCCCATCAGGACGTAGGTAATCTTTGAGACGGGAGTTGGGTTGGCGAGTGCGCGTAGAGCGTCGGGGACCAGAAGGGGGAGGGAAACTGAGAGGAGGGAAGTTAACGTCGTAGACAGATGCCAAGTCTGGACGTGGCGGAGTTGAGGGAACAAGCGAACTGCCATCGGTCGAAGGTCGCTCCGGAGAAGGTGGAAGCGGGAAAAACGAAGGAGGAGTGGGGGCTGCTGTGGAAAGGGTATGGAGGAGCGTCATTGGGGAGCCTGGACTGGAGTCTGAGGACGCCACTTCAGCGAGCTCCGAAATGACAGTGTGGGGCACGACACCAGAGTCAGAGGTTGGCGACTTGGAGCGTGTTGATGTTGGTGACAGGGCCAGCTCGTCAGGGACAGGAACAGAGGGGGGGTCAGGGACTGGGGCGACTGTCGAGGAAACGGGGGCTGTGGTTGTGGTAGGACTGTGAAATGGGTAAAGCGAACCGACAGGATCGTTGGCCAGGGGGATGTGTGAGGCAGGCGCTGGTGGACGCGAGGAGGAGAATAAGGAGGAAGGGTTGGAGGGTAGTTGAGGGTCGGAAGGGTCAAAGATGTCTTCCCAGAAGATGACGTTTTGGCTGAGGACAATCCGGCCAGAGGAGAGACGAATGCGATATGCTTTTGACTCAAGGTCGTAACCGACAAAACGACCCTTTTCAGCCTTGGGGTGAAGTTTTGAGGTGCGGTCATCTCGAACGCGAATGACAAAAGCGACACAGCCCCATGTACGGAGATGTGAGAGGTCTGGCTTGCGACTGTGAATTTTCTCGTATGGGGACGTGCCATCAGCTCCAGGTAAGCGATTATGAAGATAAGTTGCCGTCATGAAAGCTTCACCCCACAAACTGAGAGGTGCGCGGGCTGCGTGAAGCATGGAGAGGGCGCGTTCAGCCAGAGTCCGGTTCATACGTTCTGCAACACCAATTTGACCGTGATGCGCAGCGCCAGGTGTGGAGAGTTGATGTTCAATCCCAGCCTGGCGGAGGGGAAAGCGAAAATCGGACCCAATAAACTCGGAACCGCGGTCGGAGCGGAACACTTTGAGAATGCAGCCAGTCTTCCTTTCCATTGTGGCCCTGAAATCCGCAAAATGGGTGTATGTGGAGGCGGAGGTCAGGGACTTTTGGAAAACGGCGCAGACATAGTGGGTAGCGTCGTTGATGAAGAGGGTGACGTTTTTGAAGCCACCAATTGTGGGCTGCTTACAAACAAAACTGTCAGAGTGGACGACTTCAAGTGGAAGCGACGCACGGCGACCAACAGCTGGTAGGCGAACGTGATGGCCCTTGCCATAGATGCAACCTTCGCAACGAAGGGGAACTGGATCTGGGGGAAGTTGGAGCTGAGTTGCCACGCGTTCGAGTATTGGGAGGCCTGGCACTGTGGGCCGGGGGGGGGTTTTTTGCCTCTCCAACAATTAATGGGTTGGGGCTTTTGCTGTTTGTCGCCTCACAGGTCTCAACACGATCATGTGTGGGGTCGCGATGGGTGGACAGAGGCGTCTGACAGACAACAAAGGAAAAATGCTGAGGGAAGCAGACAGGCAATCAATGAAAAATGCACTTCTGGGGTGAGGGGCGGTGGACAGAGCGTCAGACAGAGGATAGAAGAAAAATGCACTTTTGGGGTGAGGGCGAAAGACAGAGGCAGGAGACAGACTGTCAAGAAAATGCACTTTTGGGGTGAGGGTGGTGGACAGAGCGTCAGACAGGCAATCAAGAAAAATGCACTTTTGGGGTGAGGGCGAAAGACAGAGGCAGGAGACAGACGATCAAGAAAAATGCACTTTTGGGTAGGGTGGTGGACAGAGAGTCAGAGAGACAATCAAGAAAAATGCACTTTTGGGGTGAGGGCGGAAGACAGAGGCAGGAGACAGACCATCAAGAAAAATGCATTCTGGGGTGAGGGTGGTAGACAGAGCGTCAGACAGACCTTCAAGGAAAATGCACTTTGGGGTGAAGGCGAAAGACAGAGGCAGGAGACAGACTATCAAGAAAAATGCAAAAAATCCATTTTGGGGCCATAATTGATCTGAGGACTTGAAATTTTTCCAAGTCCAATTAGGAAAAATCCATTTTGGGGTAACCCCTACCGCATGTAGCCCAACCTCAAGTCCCAAATCCGAAATTTTCAGGTCCTGTCACTTATGAGGGGAGGACCCTCGGGTGACGAGGCGCAAGGGACCCAAACCCCGGTGTCTGACTGCTCCAATGAAAAACATGCTAGTCTTTGACAGTCTCTGGCGCACAGTGATGGCGGACTGGCAATCCCCCAGTTGATTTGGTCTAATGTGTGCAGGACCGTGCGTTGGTATCGACAGCTGTGATGTCCCTGCTGCCCTGAGCTCGTGTGGCCTCAGCTTGCTTTGATTATGGTAGGCTTCCCTCCTACTCCTTCGGTGACCGCAGCGGCGACGCTGCGTTACGGGCGCGACATGGGCAAAAGGAGCCTTTGGACTGTCTTGACTGGTGGAGGGGACACGATGCAGGTGTAATCGATGCTATTTTTATTGTTCAAAGAAGAGGTTTAACGCAGCATTGGAAAGGAATGGCCATAGCGATACACTCATTATCGGAAAAAAACCAGTAGCAAACTAACTGGCCAGCAATAGGCGCTGTAACAAAGAATGACGAACAGCAAGCCGAGGAAAGGATAGTTCACTGAATGTTGGAATGGCCATCAATATCACAGACTAAAGGAAAGTCAGGTTTCTCGACAACCACAAAAGTTGCAGATTGTGCAGTTGGGTAAGGGATTCTCCCTATTGCACATTCAATTTGCTTGACGTTTATGATTTCTTGTCGGCCGACTTTGGGAATAATGGCAACGCCGTTCAGGAAGCTTTTTGGTGTCAGTACCTCAACCGAAGCCAGTACGACATGCTGTTGGGGTGCGCCATTCATGTCCCTTGTCAAAACAAAAACGTTTGTGAGCTCAGCGTAGAACTTCCACAGCTTGAATTTCTGTTTCTTTCTGTGTGGGTTTGCATCAACGACGTCGTAGAACTGAATTTTTTTGTGGTTAGCCGGTCGTCAGGTTTATTCGATTGTAACATACTCGCAAGAAGTTCGTGTTTCGCAGATCAGAAGATCCTGTCAGATCCTTACAAGTAAGGGACTGTTGCGCTGATGAAAGCAGTATCTTCCCAAATGACTGGATGTGAAATTGATCCCATTGAACTGAAACATCCTCCAACGGCAAGACCCATGATTTAGACGCGAATTGCTGGATGAGTGTGAGAATATATCCCTCAGGAGCGAAGTTTGTTTTGGATAAAAATAGAAACTCGTCATCTTCAAATTACGGCAAGCGTAAAAAATCACAAATTAGCGTCTAGAGGCAATACGACTGGAACGGTGACGTTGGAGAGTGCGCACTTACATCCTTGAAGCATGAGCTTTCCTCTGGCTGCACTGTTCTTAACCTTTGCCGAAAGGATTTCTGGGGCATTGAGAACGGCAATGAGATGCCGAAGGCAGCTTTGTTGATAGAGTCTGTTGTCCATGTTCGTGAAAACGAACCTCCTGCTCTGCACTGAGCAGCCCAGGTCATGACAGTGCCGTTCCATCGGAAAACTCCACGTGGACCACACTGGTCCTCCAAACTCTATGCAATCTGCAATGTGGAGGAGGGAGTGAATAACTGAAGTGTTAACTTTTACTCTTTCTTTCATGTCCTGAAAGTAGAGCCTGAACAAATGTCAATCGGAGCCAAAAGCACAAAAATTGCTCACGTTTCAAATTTTACAACCCACTTTGAAAAACCTTTCCGAATAAATACCAGATCAGAGCCATTGACAACAGAAAGGCATTTCCGGACCAGAGCGGAGTATTCAAGGAAATGGAGCATAAATCGTTCAGGCAGAAAATCACCAAGCACAGCAGGTCCGACATGAAGTATGAATGTCATCCACATCTCTGCTGAGACATAGCCCTCTGTTCTGTTAATGTCCAGCATGCGAGCACCCAGAGAAGTCGGTATATAGTTTCCAGAGCTAACGCATTTCTTGCCGATAGTCTCCCAATCTTTCTTCGAAATGATGTAGTCCACGTCCCCGTGATCAGATAACTTCCCCTTCCATAAGGATATCAAGAGCTTGATCGTGTTTTGAAGAGCAAGATGCATGAAGTCAACCAAAAACGCAAATGGAAATAGAAGAGATTTAACACTACTCAAAGTGCATTTTCCGTGGATGCCGTAATTTTTCTCCAAATCTTTCCTCTGTTTGTTCTGCTTTGGAAAACTTTCAATTTCATTGACCATTGCCGTGTATTCCTCGCTGGTCCGCAAGGGGAGGTTCAGAGGATTGTAGTTGATGTTTCTATTTCCGTCCTTGAAGCAAGTTGCCTTGAGAGGATAGTAGTAATGATTGTTGGTGGTATCTCGTACGCCTCGTATCTTGCAGTATCGGCATGGCCGAACGCCATTTGATCCAGTCATTTTCATCAGCATTGAAATCGCAGGCATGTCCCCAAACACCAGCAGCAGTGCTGCCCTGAGCACAAAATTGCTGTCTGTTCGAGCATCAAATGCAGGCACTCCATTTTTCAGAAGAGCAAGCTCGTCAATAAGAGGAATGAGAAACGAGTCCATATCTTTTGGCTTTGTAGGACCAGGAATCGTACCAACTGTAATGTAGTGTTGTTTTTGGTAGCGATATTGAGGGGGGATGTTATAGTTAATTAGCAGCAGAGGCCAGCACGTGATGCTGCGTTTCTTGAAAGGACAAAATCCGTCGGTACTAAGTCCCAAAGTAATATCCCGCTTGTCTGGAAGAAACCCTTCTTGAATCACTCGCTTATAGAGCTTTCCACTGAAAACGTCGGAATAAACTCCATCCAATTGCTTAAAATCACTTCGGTACTTCATCATTTCTGCAATCTCCCTGTTTTTGTAGAGTCCAACCAGTTGGGGGACGAGGTGAATGTACTTGAATATTTTTTTGGGCTTCTCTGAATGTGGTTCATTACAGTACGGGCACTTGGTGAGTTCTGAGAATCTGCCTGCGTAGAGAATGCAAGAGTTCACGCAGCAGCTGTATGGGGTTCTATGAAGAGCTGACATTGCGACTCCAAATCGAATAGTGCTTTTTTGAGAAGGGATTTTTGGGTTGATGTCCAATTCGTTTGTCAGAAACTTGTTGTACTCATCAATGAAGGCTCGGCTTGGACGGTTCTCCACAAACTTTTTGAACAACTTTAATTTGAATATTTGGTACTCGTCGAGGTCCTCTTTGAAAATTGTTTGCAATGGTATGAGGAAGTTTAATACAGCCAGTTTGAAGGATACATGCCTGCATTGAGAGGGTTACCCCTATTCTCTTCATCTTCTCGCTCCAAAACCTTTTTATGGGTCTTTTCGTGGGATTCCTGGCCATGCTGTTCCCATTCATCAAAAGTCTCAGAGTCAGACGATTCTCCGTTTTCGGCTGTCTCGTAGTCAGATGTTTCTCCGTTTTCTGTGGTGGGATCGGATCTTATAGACTGTTCGTCATCCTCCCAGTCAGTATCTGAAAGCCATTGCGATTCAAATTGTCTGATAGTCTTTGGCAAATGAGCAATATCGATGTCCATATTCTCATGTTCCGACAGTCCTGGGCCAGAAGCTGCTGGCACGGCAACATTTCTCTTAAGAGTCTTGGGGAATACAGTATCCTCTGCTTCGTCAGATACGCGTGCGTTGCTGTGGTCCGTATTCTCGTTCAAGTTCCTTTGAATATCAGTGATCATGTCCACTTTTCAACGATGGTGAATTACTTTCCAAACTGATCACAGTCAAGGCAAACCATGCTTCTTACATTCATACTGGTTCAGGATGGTGGCGCTACGCAGTTTGATGTGCTTGGGAACGCCGATCCCATTCTTATGCCGGTTAGCCGTTGCCGGTGAGTGCATCTTGTTGCATACTAAACACAGGACTTCTCGACCCGCTCTCTTCATTGGCATTATGTGACAAGGGAAACAGTTCTTTTATTTTCCCTCCAATTTTGGGCGTGCCTTCACTTTGATTTCATGATGTCAGCCAAGGTTTTAGGATCAACCGCTATAGCCCATTCAATGAAACTTTTTGGATCGATATCCTCTCTTTCCACCAATGTTACGATTTTACCTGCAAAGTCGGTGTCTTCGTCACATAAGTCGATAAGCGTAATCTGGGGATTCTCCTGTGAATTCACAAAGTCTGCTGCCACGCTCCGTTGCCTTTCCCTTTTGGCCCGTTTCGAAGGCCCCACTGAAAGACCTCTCTTCCTCTTTTTCACTGCTGACAAAACTGTAAGCGTTATTCAACAAAATAATGAACGTTTTGAACCTGTGGCAGGTCTTGAAATGTAAGGTAATTCCAGCACGAACGGAACGAGGCTTTCCAACGTCCACTCAATATTCAACGGACTGTTTGATTCATACGATTCGGTTATGCTAGCGGCAATCCAATAGTCAGCCATCCCGTCTGCAATGTTCCCGTCATAGTTAGGCACCCTCCCCGTTATGAGCAATCCAAAATTGAACTGCAACAAAACCGTCAGGCCACCAACACAAAGTGATAATCTTACCAAGGACATGATTGCACATGACATCCTGCCTCTCGCTTGTATGGGACAATCCAACATGTGGTAGGTCGCGATCCTTCTGTCCCACGTCGAGTTTACCGCTTTGGATGCAATTAGTTGCAACCTTGATTGGATTCGGTCCGGTGGTGTGACTGGGTTTTGTAGCCTCAACGAACACATGATGAATATATCAGCACAGCCAACTTTCCAAACACCCAATTGGTAATGGTTGTGGCCAAATAGTAAGAAGTACACAATTTTCAAACATCCACCGACATTCTGCTGTAGGACAGAATCGATATGCAGGTCAAGCGCAGTGGGCTCCATGAAAAACGACATAATGAGGACAGCTTCTTGCTTTCGGACAAGGTCAGAAGTATTGAATATCTTTCCCATTGTCTCGACCACATCAGAATGCACGAAGTTTTTCGGTTTATCCACTCGAGCAACAGCTGGGACTCCGAACTCGGACATTTTCACCGAGCTCTCATACTCTTTCCATTCGACAATGTGTGGCGGGTTGAGCAATCCAGTACGAGGTGCGGGAAGATTGAGAGTCCACTCAGTGTCTTCTGGCTGTGGCACTAGTTTTTTCCAATCAAATCCAACAGCCGCTTCCCGAATTATTTTGAAGTTATCCGCAGAAGTCTCCGCCATCTGACCAGAGGTAGAACTCCCAGCTTGACCAGGAAGTGGTGTTGATTCCGCCTTTGGTGATTCTCCTAACTCTTTGTGCTCGATCTCCTGTTCGGCACTGTCCTCATTAGATGTCCTGACGGATGGGGTGGTCCGTCGTGGTGGAGCGTCAAGTGAAAAGGTCGCATCGTTGGTCGGACAGGGGGCAGACTTTCTTGATAGGAACCACACGTAATAAAGCAATCCAAACCACTCCTTTGTATTTGTAACTACTTCAACGTCGTTGTGAAACTCGTCGCAATTGGTTTCAAGGCTTCTTTCGTTCACATTTACGAGCACAGATTCGTTGATTTCGTCGATTTTGTTCACCACCCTTTGAATTTGAGGCATAGCAAGTCGGTTGTTCGAGGTCAGAAGCTCGATGTCGTGAACACCACTCCACGTAAAATGCGTAACAAATGTAATGATATGGCTGCAGTTATGCTGTGTCATCATTGCGTAATTTGACGAAGGTTCTTACCACAGCAGCTCGGTTTGTTCGTCTTCGGACAAGGAAATATCGTCCTGAAAGTTCATGCACAGCACGTTTTCGGTGTCTTCAAGTCGGACGTGCTCAAACTTTTTCCAGAATGATAACAACACGAATGGTGATGTCTCGTCATAGCACGCTAAAAGATGGATCAGTTTTGCAACGCGTTCGGCAATTCTGCGGTATCGACGCTGTCCATTTGCTTTCACGCTCTGATAGTAATGGGAGCAATTGCCTAGGGTCATTCGCAAAAAGAAGCCGTGGACCCATTTCTGAAAAGTGACGCCCACGTTTTTGGGATTAATTTGCTTGTTGCCTTTCAGCTTAAGGCAATCCGCAAGTACTTTGTTCGTGATTCTAATAGGAAGAAGCCTAAGTAACGCCGAATTTTAGGGCGAAATATTACATTTCGAGAACCAAGGCACTGAACAGAATTATTTCCAGGTCGTCGCATGATTTTCCAAGTCGCCGAGAAATTTCTTGAGTGCGGTTGACCACTGCCTCGCAGAGGTATGGGATCTCTGTTGCTGTTACAGCTTCATTCTGCTCCCTCAGTGAGATGGCTGTGTCAGGAGTGGTCAGGCCCAAGGCCCAGCGACTGAGAAGCAGTCTTGCCTCAATGTACGCCTTCAGAAATACTGTGTCGCAAGTGGTGTCATGTTCGGGACTTCTTTGTTTGAATTGATCCAACATTAAAGTAATCGCCACTTGATGTGTGTAGATGGGACCGAGAATCCAAAACTGCTGTTCAATAATACTTAGCGCTTTCTTATTAACTGAGCTCTTGTCCGCGAGATTGGCCGCCTCTTTCATCCGCGCTGCTGTTTTGTTCCTGTCTGTCTTAGGTTCAGGTAGCTCTTTTTTCCTGCCTCTCACGAGCAGTTTGCTCAACGAGCTGCAAAAATTGATAGATACTTCCAAAGTTTTGAGTTGCAATGTCACTGACGGCAACAGATTTTGAAATAGTCTTCGTCGCAGGTGAAGGCGCTGGGCAAGATAAAGGTGCTGATTTTGACACAGTCATTGAAGATGTGGGCCTGGTTGAGGTAATGGGTGGAACGCCCGACTTCGACTTCAAGTTCGTTGATTCACCCGACTTTGACTTCAATTTGGTGGGCAGCACAGGTTGTAGTGATGTTGACGGAGTGGATTGAAATGAAGTCGAAAGAAATGGTTTCGCATTCGGTCTCACAGTTGAGACGCCCAACTTTGACTTCAACTTCGACTCCGTTGCTGGTCCAGATTGTGGGGATGTCGACGGAGAGGATTGAAAAGACGTCGAATGAAATAGCACAGTTTTTGGTGTTACTGCAACACTACCTTCGGAAGTTGATTGATTCATTAAAAGTGGCGGTACTTGCATTTGTGGGCTGGAATGCACTACTGGTTGCTGCGCTGCCAGTGGCTGCACAAGGGCTGCACTGGGCGGTTTCAAGCGAATAGAATCAACAGGAGGGGCGATTTGGGCTGAGGGTGCTGAGGTCAAGTTTGGTTGTACTTGAATCACAGATGAAACAGGGAGTGAGGAGAGGTTGGGTTGGGTGGTGGTGCCACGCGCCATTATAGATTCGAAGCTGAACGCGACAGAACTACTTTGTTTCAAAGAAGATGCTGGGTGAGGCTGGATTACGACTGGATTGCGTTGGAGGGATGAGCGTCTCTTGCGAAGCTGATGTTGGGTCGCATAATTGCTGTGACAGTCCACCAGACGGAGATTTGAAGCTGAATGATGCATGACTACTTTGTTTCGAAAAAGATGCTGGTGGAGCTGGATTACGATTGGGCTGCGTTGGAGGAGCAAGTGTCTCCTGCGAAGCAGATATTGAGTCAAACGCTTGGTGTGACAACCGGCCTGAGCTATCCAAATCTTGATTTGCCTGTGATTGAACCCCACTAGGTGATGAATCGTC